>CM019148.1:30144236-30323431 GCA_009733165.1 Naja naja | reverse complement strand
TTTCAGGTTCCTGTGAAGCAAATTTTACATAACTTTAAAATGTAATTTTCACTATTTGTTTTGCATCTTTCAGCAGTATGCTTAATTTCAGAAAACAAATGTAGGTTTTTATCTACATCTTATCTACATTTTATCTATCTGTTATCTGAATGAAACAGACTTTATACAGTACTACTATGTTTACAAGAAGAGAAACACCCAGATTGTCTCTCTACGGAATGTTTATAATCATGAGATGGCAGCAAGGAAATATTGTGTTCTTTCAGATAACCAACAGACTTTAGATTATATTAAGTTGTAGATTTATCCAAACACAAAAGCACAGCAACAATTCCCTAACTTAAAAAAAATTTTTTTTTATAAGTTCTTTAGGTTGTTTGTCTTCAGGCGCTTTGAAGAAGAAATATGATTCATGAAATAAACTTAAAACTAGCTATTAGTGGAAGGAATGTAGGAAAAAGCCAGCATGTACAGCTGGATGAAGTCATAACCATGTAAGCAACAGAAAGTGTGATGTCTGGACATAGCCATCAAGTCATTCCATGCTTTTAAAGACATCCCCAGTTGGAATGGTCCTTTGCCTTAGGTTCCCCTAAGCAGTGATCTGTTTAAAAGGTTTGAAAATATTGCAGCAAGAATGTGGAATCAACTCAAGCATAATTAACTCACAGTTCATTGATCTAATGCATGATAGTAACTGAACAAAAGGCGGAGGATACAATCCATTTCATCGTCCAAATCTCTGACTTCCAGTCTATTTAAACATTGAAGAAATGACCTGAATAGCCTATCCAAAGACAATAGAGCTCAATGTGGATGATGGCGAACCCCTATTCAAAAACATGATTTAAGACCACTGCAACTACTTTTTCTCCACCGCCCATTCAAACCCAGTACTATTCTTTTTTTAAAGTTTTATTTTAATTCAAAGATATACCAAAAGTTACAAAAACTAAGTGAGATTTAAGTAGACAACCACAAAGGAAGTGCACTGAGGGGTAACATTGTATTGCAAGAGAAGCCACACTGGTTGAAGCATCCAGCTTGAAGTAGAGGTTCATAGCTCACAACTGGTTTACATCAGTAGTAGTTCATAAGAATAAGAAAACATAAGAGAAAAACATTACTAATGCAGTAAAGCAAATAGATTTTTCATCATCCTACAGGTTTAGTTTCAAAGAATTCCAAACCTGAAGATTTGTGGCCTGTGTACCATATGTGCTGCCAGCTCTAACCAGGGTCAAGCCAGTCAAAGTAATGTATCAAAATCCATAGCAAAACTGCTATGTATGTATTCATATCCAGTGTCTTTAATTAAGAGTCAAGGTACATGGACCCATGTGCACATGGACCAAACCAAAGATCTGCTTACTCTCTTCTGATTCTCTGAAGAGGGACAAAATCTTCCATAGTCTGGAATTAATTTGGTAAGTTCACAGAACAGGAGAAAAATAATACTTGATCTCTGAATCTTCATAACTTAAAATATATCCAAACCATGTCTTCCTTTTCCATTTGCCGCTCAACCTAACCTAACAGAGATCATTCATCAAACTTCCTATAATGCTTGATGCACTTGAACAGAACAACACTGTACTAATACTTGGAACAAGACAAATAACAGGGTATCACTAATACAGTATCAGTGAAAAATTAAGTTTCTTATCCTGATTTAAAAGCACTACCAAAAATAAGATTCTTGCCTTAAGTACAGGAATTATCAGGAAGGTAGACACGGTTATTTAGTATACAAGGTATCACAAATGTCTAATCTTATTAAATTAACAATAGCAATAGCACTTAGACTTAACAATAGCACTTAGACTTATATACTGCTTTACAGCCCTCTCTAAGCAGTTTACAGAGTCAGCATATTTCCCCCAACAATCTGGGTCCTCATCTTACCCACTTTGGAAGGATGGAAGGCTGAGTCAACCTTGAGCTTGGTGAGATTTGAACTGCTAAATTGCAGGCAGCCAGCAGGCAGCAGAAGTAGCCTGCAGTACCGCACTCTAACCACTGTGCCCTCACTGCTCATATATAAATCAACTTCCAAAACAAAAGGTAGCTATTCTTCAGTAATCACAATTCACCAAATATTATAAGGCAGTTTGCCAACTACAAGATGTGTACACAAATGTGAAAAGTATGCAACAAAAATGCTGAAATTGAAAATCATACTTAAAATGCATTGTATTAGGGGAAAATGCATGTTATGTGAAATCCACCCTTTTTTATGCAAATAAGTGAAAAAGCAGAACATAAAAGGTTTCAGACTGGGAAAAATACTGACAGAAACTAGTATTTCTTCATCCTTTCTACCTGCCAGGGACACTTGCAAAACACCACTCCAACCACTAAGAGCAAAGTTGCAGGCTCTTAACTAAATAACTACATTAAGTAGATAATGCCAATAACTATGGAAACAAAACATTATCAAAATCTCATAGCATGATTCTCTGCCATTCAGTCTAATTCCTATAGCTGGATCTTAATAGTAATTTGTCTCTCAATAAGAGAACGCTTTATTCTGTTTCTTAATGAAAATAAGTAGGCAAAGATAAATTGGCACCATATTTGTTAAGCAGGCAGTCCCTGCAGAATCCTGAGAGGAGTCCGCATTCCTCTGTTCAAGAACAAATTTATGTCTTTTGCTATTAGATAAAGCTACCTACATTTTTCTGCAAAAATGCTCTTTGAATTGCACCACAAAGGTTTTCTGGAGCTGTAACCTGAATTTTGAAATAAAAAGCTTTAGAACAGGGAGGGTGCTGGTTTTCATGCTAGTAACTGAAGAATGTCCTAGACCTAGACAAAAGAACAGAAATGAATGACATGATTTATGTGGTGAGGAGAGATAACACTGCTTTGTTATGTCTTCTCTTTCCCAGTCCCTTTCTCCAATAGAACAATAACAGAAGAAGCCACAAAAGTAACATGTTATACAGAACCAAATAATTCAACCAAGTAGATCCAGAGGTATTAGCAGAAATAGGCTAACTAAATTTAAATCTAACAGAGAAATAAAACAAAATATATAGCACAAGGAGCCCATCAACCCCAAATCATTGCAGCTTTCATTATGGTCTGGTCTCTAGAGCATCCTCAGATTTACTGATCTATAAACTTGAGATGCAAACTAATTCTTAGTCTGTTTCCAGTTTCCCTAAATGGCAGCATAACAAAATTTATATCATTCCAAATGGCTAATTGATTTCAGAGCCCTCAATTGCTCCAATCTTTCAAACCTAAGAAGCTGTGGCTGCTTTCTTTTGGTCCAATCAAGTGGAAAAAAAATCCTCTGGATTACATTCTACTGAGCCAAAGGGGACATCAAATTAAAACCAATTCTGCAATTTTATCTTAATACTGAGAGTATTTACACCAAGACAAATTCCTTGTGTGTCCAATCACACTTGGTCAAAAGAAGTATTCTATTCTATTCTATTCTATTCTATTCTATTCTATTCTATTCTATTCTATTTTACCTTAACACATAAAATGTTTTATTTAAAGATATGTAGCCTAAGACCTCGATGTTATGAGATGTACTGCATAATAAATTTAGATAGAATGGCACAGTGGTGGGATTCAATTTTTTACTACGGTTCTGTGGGTGTGGCTTGGTTGGCGTGGCAGGGGAAGGATACTGTAAAATCTCCAGTCAGAGGTGGTATTTGCTGGTTCTCTGAACTACTCAACATTTCCTCTACCAGTTCTCCAGAACTGGTCAGAACCTGCTGAATACCACCTTTGGAATGGCAGATAATACTGAACAGTGTTTAAAATTAGTAAGAGCCTTAGTGGGACCTGCAACAACATGTAAGAATACATTCATAGAAAAGTTCTAGGTGAACTGGAGCTCAGAATTAAAAACCCATTTTAGGTAAGCTGGAAGAATCTATTAGACAGGGTCTTTCCTCCCCTCCAGAAAATTTTCCATAATGGATTATAGATTTTTGCTGCTAAACAAATAAATAATACTGCCCCTTTAGCTAAACAGTGGTTGTATTCATACAACATAGTTAACCAGATCTGTTACAAATCTTAACACTGCATTAGCTATATTTTATTTTGTTGTCTTGTATTTTCATTTCTCTTTATTTCTTTAACATCCTTTTCACCTGTTCAATACCAGTCAAATCATCTTACAAGACTCCACAATATAAATCCAAAACATCAAAAGTAAAATACAAATCACCAATAGAATATGATGATGATTATGATAATTTAAATTATTTGATTCATAAATGTTCAGATTTTGAATATGATTTGGATATCCATATATGTAATAACACCACTAATCATATTTGCAAGGCAATCTGAGACAAAACAAATTTCAGAAAAAACGCAGAAATATAATTAACAACAAGCCTTTATGATTCAGAGAATTTTAAAAAAACACAATTTGGTTTCCATGAGATTTCCCACGTAAAAAATGAACCTTGGGACCTGGTGCAGTAATATAATGTCTCCAAAGATCAATACAAAATTCTGGTCTTACAGTTATTTTAAAATGGCCTTAAGATTTTAAAATCCAGACCTGTTTTCAATCCTCATTTGCAAGAGGACATCTACCTATGCAACAAAATCATAGCTCATGATAAGGACTCAAAGGAGCCTGAACTGATAGGAAAGGAATGTTGAAGTTATGATAAATAGCTCAATTAAAAGTTAGCCTATGGCCGCTGTGAAAATGGTAAATTCCATGTTGAGAAACATAGGAAAAGACCAATTTTTATTGGAACTTTGGAACTCAAAGCACTGTCGTTGATGGTTCATTACATATTATCCCATAGCAGCTTTGTGAAATAGACTGGGTTTAATGACTAATAAATGAAGGTATTCAGTGAGCCTCAAGTCTGAGTGTGGACTTGAATCTACGTTTGGACCCAGTTGAATACCTTAAACATTTCATCTCAGTGTATATTCGAGTACACAATGTTTGCCACTGTATCTTCAAAGGGTTCAGAAAAACGGATCCTGGGCACAGTTTTACATGGTACTGTCAAGGGAGACATGGAGAAAATCCCCCTTTTATACCATTAGAACCAAAAAGTCATCTAGTACATTTGAATATTAAGAGATTTTGACAATGAAAATATGTTCTACATGATATAGAACTGACCTATAGAATTCACTATCACAAATTGAATGACTTTAAGGGGAATTAACAATATTAACAGAGGATAAAAAATTTCTCTAACATGCTACTGCTACTAGTCTTAAGACTAGGTACATCTCTCTTGGATGTTCTAACTTCAGCTAAAAACCAATGGTCTAAGACTTATGTATATATGTGACTGTCACAGAGCTATTTTATGTAAATTAATTAACAGCAAAACAGAAATCCAGGAAGCAAGCACTTGATATGCACACATATTTAAAATTAAAAATTATGTCAAGTTTGCTTTTAAAAAGGTAAATAAAAGAGGGGAGGGAGGGGAGAGAACTGGCAGAAACAAAAAATTAAAATAGTTCAGAGGATTAAATACAAGTATGTGCCAATACATGGAGCATTCAACATGCAAAATTAGACAAGGTTCTCAAATTCAAGTAATGCTAGAACCAGCAATTACCTCATCCAGTTTCCCACCCTTCAATTAAATAAACAAACAGAGGGGGAAAAAAACCTCTAGAGTTCCAAACAAAATACAGATCTGTATGCTAAATAACATATTCTGTTTCGTACATACTTCTTTTTATCAGATTTATTGTAATCTAGAGATTATGTGAATGATCCAAAATGCTTGTTCTGATTATTATTCATTGTCTTTAGTTCCCATTTTTCATCTGAATTTCAATCTCAATTTAGGATTGATTTCATTCTAGAACTTCTCCTGAATAGCAGTCAGATATTGTGAAGCATTTAGCAGACAGTCTTTATACATGTTAATCTAGGTAAAATTCCACCTCTCCGCCATCTCTACTTCTGCTTTCTTAAGCATAATGTGATTAAAGGATTTAGCAAAGCAAGATGAATGCTAAAATACAAAATAATTCAGGTTGAGGCAAAATATTGTTCAACAGAAGTTAAATTTATTCAGAAAGACCAAGCTGAAATACATAATTTTATAAGAATGATAAAAGCATTTCAAATGCGTACATACAATCTCTAGCTATTATAAATTAGATATGGGATAAATATGTATGCTAATATAACAAGATAATTACTAGCAATGATTGGTAATGATGATATCAAGAGAAATTAACCACAGTATAATACATCTATATTGGCTTGAACATTATCTAAAGTGGCATTTAAAATGATCTCATATATAAAGTCTTTAGAAGCATTGCAGAATGGCGCTGGTATATACCTTGAGTTCTTATATAGGATGAACTATATTTTTAAAACTTTCAGTTATTATCATGCATGCTGTTCAAATGAACCAAGAATTACTAAATATTCTACTTGTTAATAACAGAAAATGTGACATTCTGAACTCATGATTGTCTGTGTGAAAAGATCAAACTGCTTACACAAGGTAAAACTAATATTTAATTAAGTCCTCAAAAGGGCAATCCAAGGCTTAATTGTTTCCAAAATTCAGCCTATCTGAATTCAGATTAGAAGTATTTGTCCAGTGAACCACTTAGTAAAGTAATTAATACTCGATTCTATTAATTTAGCTCTATATTTCCTTTGGAGAAGCAGTCACATTTACAAAAGTGTTTATCTTGGTTCTGTAAAAGTTTCTCACTTATGATATGCTCCAGTTTCTTGCAAGAAATCATATCATCATCATTCTGCCTCTGAAGTAACCTGATAAAAAGGAACTGGATTCTATTATGGCCCAGGTGCAATTTAATCCCTAATCTACAGCTGTGTAGTATCCGCTTGAACAAGCACATTAGGAAGAAAGCAGGTCAAGTGGACAGTTTATAAATGGCATGTGGTACCAATACCTTATCATACATTTTGCAATTCATCCATTATAATTTCAATGCATATATTATACACAGGACACCAAAATAATAACTCACAGATTTTACCACAGAGTGTGACAAACAACAAAAATATACCTCCAAAGCAAGATCACAACAAAATTTCCCATCTATCTGAACTAACAGAAAAAAAATTGATAGACAATACTTTAGAAATCATTTTTAAACAGGATTATGTTCTGGTTACTTCAACAAAGCCTCTATACTTCATACTTGATCAGAAAAAATGCTTTTTTGTAACACCCTAACATTATTCCCTGAAAATAAGACCAGTCTTATTTTCTCTTCGGCTCTGAAATAAGCATTAGGATTAGCATGTATGGAGGCTCAATTCTTCTGCTTGTTCGTGGTGGGGCAGAAGGCTGCATGGCTTGTTAGTTCTGCTGCTGCCACAAGGCAGGAGGGTGGAGCTGCCCCATCTGCCCCACACCAGCTTACCTCAGGGTCCCTGCAGCCAGGCCACTCATACCCCAACACCTGCTTCACCTTTAGCCGGTAGCTCCAGCAGCCCCGTTCAGCAGAACCCCGCATGGACGCCTGCTCATGGCTGCAACAGAGGAGGCTGAGCAACATGCCAGTGCTGCAGCCAAGAGGCAGTTTTCAGGACATGGATGGCTTGGTTGCAGGGTCCCTCAGGTAAGCCGGTGTGGGGCATGTGGGGCATCTCACTCACCCGCATCACCTTGTGTTAGCAGCACTGCGAGCAACCAGCCAGAATGGGTGGCCAGCTGGCTGCACAGGCACTTAAATAGGGCTTATTTTGGGGTAGGGCTTATGTTAGGCGCATGCATAAAATGTTAGGCCTCATTTTTTGGATAGGTCTTATTTCCAGGGCAACAGAGTTTCTCTTTCTGCAAGGAATCCATTTAATTAAAACTAAAGTTAGTCTGTGATTTATGACAATTGAGCCCAAAATTTCTGTTGCTAAGCGAGACAGTTGTTAACCGTTTATGACCTTTCATGCCCAAGTCATTAAGTGAATCATTGCAGTTGTAAAGTCAGTAGCATGGTTATAAAGTGAGTCTGGCTTCCCCATTGACTTTGCTTGTCAGAAGGTCACAAAATCTGATCACATGGCCCCTTGACATATGAATCAGATGCCAAGTTGCCAGTTTTGATCACATGACCATGGAGATGCTGCAAAAGTTGTACAGGTGAAAAACAGTCATAGGTCACTTTTTTAGTGCCACTATAACATTGAATGGTCACTAAATGAACTGTTGTTGAGGACCTTCCACTCCCTTTTTATATTATTTTACCTTGCTGCAAAAGGACTCAAATATACAAAGGTGCTAATGATTAATGACTTTATGTGTCTGTATGCAAATGAACAGAAACATTACCAGGTTTCTTCCTGCCTACCAGCCTGAGAGAACAATACTGTAGAAACAAGGAAGAGATCTTTCTCAACGTATAAACCTAGGGGCAAAAGGCACTGATCACCAGCTTGTTTCCCAATTTTTAGGTAATATTGAGACCCTGGCATATTTAGACATTCCTTAGACATTGCCTGTGGCAGAAAAGACAGTGTTTGCTCTGTACATTTTATTTTGTTGTTCAATGAAATTATGAAACAATGTTTTATGGAGGGTAGGGGAGCTCACATGACATATTTATGTGAAAAACTTTTCCTTTTTTATATAAAAAAGAAAAACCCTTCTAAATATATTTCTGCCATATTCAAAGAAAATAAAGGCACAATATTGTTTTAAGATTTGAAGATACATGGCATTGTCTTTGGAATTCATTAATAGATGTATTGCAAATACATACCAGTAAAATATCTGCATGATATTAATCTATTAAAATTCACTAATTAGCTAGTGGCATGTTCATATATTTCATTATTTGCTTACTCAGCTTCAAAACCCTCTCAGTTTCCTCAAAAGTAAGCCAAATTGCTCTGAGCAAGCCATTTTTTGAACAAGAATGCTTCCACCCTTTGTTGAGGTTTTGATGTGAATTATAAAAGGCAACAATTCCCTTTGAAGGAATAGTTCCTTTGATATTAAAATTATTTATAACTTCTAAAAAACACATTGACACAGGCCTGTGGTAAAACTAAAACCATGATACCAACTTATATTCTATTTTAATGCTATAAAGTATCTCTTTAACATAAGATGACAACACAAAAAGGGGAATAAAAGAAAAGCCATCAATTCAAGAATTTTAATTTCATTTTTCTTATTGCAAAGGGATTCTAAGATTCTGATCTACTGATATTACATTTTTAATTCACATTATTGCTAAATATTTTAAATTATGAAACAGTCGATTTAAAAATTTCCTTGTTTTTCTGTTATTATGTCAGTTTCATTCCTGCAAAAGCTAAGTATTTTGAAGGAAATCCCATGTGCTTGAATAGCAAATCAGAAATCCTGAGAGGAAGGAATTGCAGGTAAAAGGATACATTATTCATGTAATATTTTGTGGCAACCTTACTCAGTTCAGACTGGCTGAATCTCAATCTGAAAGAAAAAACACTTTATTCACCCATTCATGAAAAGTAGCTCACAACTCAAATTCCTCCACTCCAGTCAAAGGTATCAGCTTTCATTAATTCCACAAAATTTTGGCAGACAAGACTATGAACACATCTATTTCAAGTGGGTTGCTAAGAATATTTTTCCACAGTGCCAACAATCTTGCTGCTTCAGTAAACTGTGTAAGTTCCCAACACATATGGACCAGGGGTGAGACAAAGGAAGTGAAAATGGCAGCTGCAATGGGTAGATTGAAGCTCCACCTGCTTTCTGTGTATGCAGCAACAATGCTCAAGACCTGCTTTTATCATTCCAAAGGACAAGGTGAAAGATACAGTTTTAAGTTTTGGAAGGCATTTTGGCCGCATATAAAATAAAGTGTTTTACCAAAGCAATTCAGCAGTTGGAACCAGTTATCAAAAGATATAGTATCTCCTCTTTATGGAATATGTTCAAGCAAGGTTGGGGAACCAATTAAAAATATATTATTATTAATGTGGAGTCTGGCATATGTCACAAATTAGCCATTTCAACTGTTATGTCTCTGTGATCAAAACAAAATATGAATAGTATGCTTTTCAATACAACTGAAATATTCTTTTCAATACAACTAACAGTGCTTTTATAAGGACACCTTCCACTTTTCAGTGGCTCCAAAATTATTTGAATTTAGCTTTGCAAATTGGCTTCCATCCTGCCAATGTTGAAAGCTGAGAGCACACAATATCATGAGCCAATCAGAGATTTCCCCCAGCCAACCAACACAAAAAGCAGAAATTGTCATTCAGTTGGTGCCCTGTCTAACTGAGCCAAGCCAGTTCATGGTTTCTTTTTCTCAAAAAAACAAACACTCATCTGCTCCAAACAGAAAGATGGAGTGGGAGGGAATGCTTTCATCCCTCTTCCCCATGTTTTCAACAGATGCTGAATATGTTTGGCATTTTTTGTTGTTGAAAAAGCTAAATTATTGGAATGGGTGGAAAGCTGACTGGCTATGGAGATGTCATTCCTCCTGCATTTAAATTCCCATTGAAAGAAATAATGGTGGCATGAAGTAAAACTTAGCAGCCAGCTGCAGCCAGGCAAAGTTCAGTGCATGATGCTTATTAAAGAAGGGAAAGGGGGGTGGAGGAGGAGGAGGAAGGTGTTATAGTATATGTTATACTAGCTAGTGTTTTAATATCATGTGTGTTAATGAAGTTTTCTTTTATCATTGGGGAAAATTAAAAGGGGCTTTTACCAGGATTGTGAAAACTGAATAGCTCAACTTAGTTAATAAGGTTGTCCTGATATCCATCAGCTCCAAATTTAAGCAATCCCAGAAATGGAAAAACAGATTATTCCTTCCTCCAGCAAATTTTAATATCTCCTAGCAGCTAAGCCTGATTTCTGATAATCTGCCTATTACAAACAATGTCTGGAGACATCTGGAGCTACTTTCAAACTGGTGAAGGATTCTCCTGTAGAAGTTTTGTTTCAAAATGTTAAAATATTGCAGTTTTAGTACAAGAGACTTGGGGAAAAACATTCTTCTCTTATTCAGTTTCCCATACTTTGCTCCTAATCCATAGGAAGCAATCCTTGGGAAAATCTGTGTAAAAGTCCCACAAACCATTCAGTGAATTAAAACCATGTCCTAAACATTAAGGCTACTAAGAAACAGCTGGACAAGAACTTCTCTAAGCTGTGTGCTATAAACAGTCTGGTGGCAATCAAACTTTCCTAGGTTTCAGGGGAAGGGAAACAAATCATTAAACTTATTTATGGGTGAGGGAATGCAACCGATGACACTCATTTGTCATATCCTTTTTTTTAAGAGGAGACTAACAAGCTGGACCAGTTTTCAATCATGGTGCAAGATGATTGGAATATAAATTATGACATTTGCTCATGGATTTTGAATACACTTCCATGTTGTTCCAAACACTGCTCTTGGTTCAAATTTGAATAGTAAAGTTTGAAATGGCTCAGCCCCCAAAAGACTAAGATCCAGCCATGTATTTTTGAAAACATGTGGTTACTTGTCCTGAACTGTCTAAGTAGGATGGCACATATAAATAGTCCTGACAAACTGCTGAGAAATCATAATATTTTGAAATCCCTTTTAACCATTAGACACAGCTACCTTTCATATAAAAATGGGTCCAATCTTTGTAATCTTATTGCTTGTGTGATTGCTGGACAAATCATAACCCATGGATTCTGTGCAAACCTTGACATAATTTTGACAACTTCTCAACTACAAAAATACCCCTGAACTTTGAAAAAAGTTCAGTTGTGATACAAATGTCTCCTATACCTGGTTCCTTTAAACATACTCACAATTCATGCATAGCAAGTTCAGACCAACAACTTAAGAATCATTGTCCTTTCTAAATTCATACACTTAAAACCATATCAACTTAAAACCAACTATCTCTTCATTTAACATTAATACACAAAGCTTCTTTTTTTGCTTCTCTTGTAAGATTAATTTATGACTCTAAGATACAAAACTCTAGATTCGCTGAATGCCCCATCATTTCTGATGAAATGGATTGTTTACTGTGCCAAAAACTTGGATGTATGTCTAGAACATTTAAGATAAATTACTCAGTTAAAAAGATTGCTAGATAAAATATTATTGGGTGCTTTTCAATTTTTTGTTCTGGAACACAGAAAAAAACATCTGCAGTTAAATATTTTAAAGCAAGAGTTACCATTAAATAATTTTCTTTATATTCTCTCATAGATGATATTGCAAAACAAAATACTCTTTCACAATATTAGGATAATTAGAATTGAGTTTTGCATCTAGATGAAATTCACTGTAGGGTCATTATAATCCTTCCAAATGTTAAAAGGTAAAGTCTCTCAACAAAAATCTATGTAATTCATCCATCTAAGAACACAATTCACAGATTCATAAGCACACTCTCTTTTGCTGAATTATGATCCTGGTAATATACTATGTCACTATATCAGATAATCTAAACCTATTATCTTTCCATCTGATTTTGTAGACCTTTCCATATATACCATGATCTAAGCCAAGCAATCATCTCCATCCTTATAAATGTTACATAAACACACAAGGGATAGGAAATCTAATATGAAATTATATTGTGAGTGAGCTCCAGTTGGTTTCAAAAATGATGTATAGGTAATCCTCAATTTACAACCACAATTGAGCCCTAAATTTCTGTTGCTAAGTGAAACATTTGTTAAGTGAGTTTTCTCCCATTTTATATCCTTTCTTGCCACATTTATTAAGTGAATTGCTGCAGTTGTTAAGTTAGTAACATGGCTGTTAAGTGAATCTGGCTTCCCCATTGACTTTGGTGTCAGAAGGTTGCAAAAGGTGATCACACGATACTAGGACACTGCAACTGTAAATATTGTAAATATATTTCTTTTTATATGTTCGCCGCCCTGAGTCCTTAGGGAGAAGGGCGGCATACAAGTCTAATAAAATAAATAAATAAATAATAAATAAATAACTGTCATAAATATGAGTCAGTTGCCAAGCATCTAAATTTTGATCACATGACTGTGGGGATGCTGTCATGGTGATAAGTGTGAAAAATGGTCATAAGCCACTTTTTTGAGTGGCACTGTAACTTCAAATAGTCACTAAATGAACTGTTGTAAGTCAAGGATTACCTGTATATTTTTAATTATGCCTCCTAATGTTTTTAAACAATATCATACCATATATTATAACAGTGGTGGATAACCTTTTTGGGCTCCTGTGCCAAAAATTGTGCGCACGCCAGCGTGCGCACTTGCATGCCAGCACCGAGAATGCAATGCGCACCCGCTCTCCCCACAGCCCCTGCGCATTCCCACGCAATCCCCCACCTCCCGGCCACCCCCTTACCTGCACTGTGCCTCACAGCTGATTTTTTGGCTGGTTTGAGGCCTTTTTGGCCTCCCAGAGGCTTGGAAAAAGCCTCTGCAAGGTTAGGCCAAATTATAGGCCCGTTTCGTCACTTCCGGTATTACAGGAAGTGATAAAATGGGCCTATAATTTGTCCTGAAAAGCCTTGCAGAGGCTATTTCCAAGCCTCTGGGAGGCCAAAAAAGGCCATAAACCAACCGAAAAAAAATCAGCTGTGAGGCACGGGCATGCACAGTGAGGTTAATTTGCCTGCAGCTCCGTGCCAGTACAAATGGCTCTGTGTGCCACTTGTGGCACGCATGCCATAGGTTCGCCATCATGGGGTTGTTTTTTAATTGGGTTTTTTTTAATTGGGTTTTTATTACTATTTGGCTTGTTAGGTTTAATTTCTTTTTAAACTATTTATTGTGCTATGTTTTATTTGTGAGCCACCCAGAGTCCTTTTGGAGAGTGGCGGCATACAAGTGAAATAAAAATAAATAAAATAATAATAAATGGTACTATAACATGCCTTTTACCTACAACTTTTCTATACATTTAAGCTGCCATGTTATGACTGAAGAGAATGCATGCTATCCTTCCTTTAAAACAGGGATAGGGAAACAGCTGGCTCAGGAATTCTGGGAGTTGAAGTCCACAGCCCATTAAAGGGCCCATATTTCTTTACCCCTGATTTAGAAATACTGTACACATCCAGACAGATCAAAGTACATCTGAGAAAATTTCATTGTTTCCTCCCATATATTCTGCCCCTGTGCACTTACATTTCTGAATGTTGTGTTTGATCAGATCATGGACAACATCATAGGAACATTTGAGTGCTTTTTAGACATTATAATTTAAAATGTACTATATGTGTTCTTCTGTGAAACACGTGGGAAAATCCTCACAGAAAATCCTCAAAAAATCCTCACTGAAGCCAGATTTGCTTTCAATTTAACTTGGTATTTTAAATCACTGTTTAGATTTTCAGCCTGCTTTTCATAACATGTATTATTACAGGGCAGTTCACAATATGTATATAAAACAACTCAACACAATAATATAATTTTAACTTAAATATAATTTAACTTGGAGACCATTTATGGAGTGTAACTCTGCACATGGGCTTGCATCATATTTAAATTTGGCTTTTTTTCTTAACATATGGATTTATAATTTTATTTCTTGTCTGATTTAGGATAAGATTAACGTTTTCCAGAATACACTGAAACTCTAATTGATTGCTCCTATCATATTGGTGTCATGACTCCAGGGCTGACAGACATGGAGCCATGACACCTGGAAGCCAGGTCAAGGATGAACACGTAATCCACCCATATATAATCCCCAAACAGTACATATAGTAGCAACATAGAGGGGATGCAAAAGTTTGTTAGCCATAACTCATCTGGATGGTGGCCAGTGAGAATGTTCAGAAGCCGGTTATGTAATGAGTGCTTAATTAACCTAACCAAGCACGTAGATGATTGTATAAATACAGCTCTGAGCTGCAGAGCCAGCCAGAGCTGACTTTGAGTGTATGTATATGGTCGTTACCCCTCCCTGTAGTAGAGAAATAAACGGATCTTTGACAAGCTTCGGAGGATTGTAGTTCTCTTACTTTTAGCGTTTGGCAAACGGCGCTTGACAATTGGCTGCCAGTGTTAATGATTGAATAATAGTTTGATTTCAATAATAACTTTAAAGTGCTAAATTGGCATATTTTTATATTTAGTCTAATCCACTGTTACTTTGAAAATTCTCATTCAGTTTTATACAAATTATACATATCTTTTCTATTTCTTTTTCATTCCCTTGTTTCTCATTTTTTTCTCTTTGTTTTCTTTCTTTTTTCTTTTGGTTATGTTTTCAAACATCTGTTAAGATATTTAACAAAATAAAATGAATATACTGTAAAACAATAAAAAAAGAAAAAAAATGCTGGGGTGAGCACTGCAGAATGCATAACCATTATGTTATAGGACTGGTCTGTCGCACATGCTGGCATCTGATTGAGGAGAGGCCTCTCAAGTCCAAAACAACTTAATAACATCGCAAAGATATTAAGCACAAATAAAGAGTAAAAATATCTAAAGCATTGCCTTCTTTAGAACCCTTTATTTCAAGTACTTCTTCCCAATTATGCCTATAGCATAATTATATAAACACTTTAACCCGGGGTGTCAAATTTGTGTCATCACAGCGAGGTCACATGATGTATCACAACTTTTTTCCCTTCGCTAAACTAGGTGTGGTCATGGCCAGCCCACGGGCCATGAGTTTGACCCCCTTGCTTTAACCAATGACACTTTAGCTTCAACTATGGAACTCAACTGCCCCTGGAGCTTCGGGTGGCCCCTGACCTCCGATCCTTCCGCCGTGGCCTAAAAACATGGCTTTTCCAACTCGCTGACTCGGACTGATGGAGGGGAGGGGATTTTAGCAATAGTTTTATATATTTTGGTTTAGTGAGATTTCAATATTTAATCGTTTTTTAACTTTTGCATTGTCTTACTTTTATTATTGTAAGCTGCCCTGAGTCCTTCGGGAGATAGGGCGGCATAGAAATCTCAATAATAATAATAATAATAATAATAATAATAATAATAATAACAACAACAACTGATATTTACCTGATATTCAACCTGATGTTCATATTGTGTTTCTCTCATCAATGCCTGCTTTCTCCTGAGACTCTCTCCCTGAATCCCACTACAGTATGGTCAGCACAAGTAGTCCTTGACTTATGACCACAGTTGAGTCCAACATTTCTGTTGTTATGTGAGACATTTGTTAAGTGAGTTTTAGAACTTTTCTTGCCACAGTTGTTAACTAAATCACTGCAGTTGCTAAGTTAGTAACATGGTTGTTAAGTGAATCTAGCTTCACCATCGACTTTGCTTGTCAGAAGGTCACCAAAGGGGATCACCTGACCCTGGAACATTGTAACTGTCATAAATATGAGTCAGTTGCCAAGCGTCTGAATTTTGGTCAGGTGACAATGGGGATGCTGCAACAATCATAAGTGTGAAAAACGGTTGTAAGTCACTTTTTTGTTGTTGTTACTTTAAATAGTCACTAAATGAACTGTTGCAAGTTGAGGACTTCCTGTTTTAGCTCACTTTTCCCTGTTTGTCACCTGACCAAAATTCTTTCATCATAAAATTTGCATGTTTGCTAGTGGCTATTACAGAAACAGTGCAGTATTACTACCTCATGGCTACAACTAGTTTCCATGTACTCTTCTAGATCTCAGCATCAGAATATTTCAAGTCAGAAATATTTCTGCTTCAGAAGAAAGTTTTAAACATGTAATTTATTCACACAACTTTTGACCAACCATTGTGGTCTTCTAGAAAATCTGAAAATATTGGGTTTTGGACATAGGAAGCTCTGAGGATTCCATTGTTTATTAAGATTTATGCTTCTTGAATAAGTTGCGCAGCAAGTTACCACAATTCCCTGTGCTTATATACTTTTCATTATAAATCTGTTAACATTTTGCAATGAATACCACTTTGATTACAGTTATCTATATCACTGTTTCTCCAAGTATGGTCTGGAGATCCCCAAGACCTTTTCAGGAAGTCTGCAAAGTCAAATAAATACATATTTTTTAAAATCTCAGATTTGATTTCTAATACAATAAATATTGTAGACATAGCCCACATAAACCAAAGCTCTTTAGGATCCTCAATAATATTTTAAAATGAGACCAAAATATTTGAAAATCACAACATGTTAAACTTTTTATCTTTTACTCAAATATGATGTGGCTAAACTTTAGATTTGTTGTATCTGTTCCTAATGTTTTGTGGAGATGTCAACAGAAAGCAGCAATGTTTGGTCACCGAGAATTGCCCATTTATGTTACCCTTCTTCTAAAACAATTATTTAGTGGTATCATTTCTGGATGGCAATCCTTTTTTTTAACTGATTATGACATTGGTTGCCTTTGTTGGTTATGATTATTCATTTTTAATAATAGTTAAATTGATATAAGATAACATTTTATGCAGTACTGATCTAAGATTACTATGTCCAATTTTACTGAGCTAAAAACTTTAATCCATTTTTGTCCCTCCTTTTTCTTGGTGAGATGTTTAAATATCTGTTCAAATAAAACTAAAATGTAAGGAAAGAAAAAGGCAGGGAAGGAGAAAGGAAAGGGAAAGGAAAGAAAAAGGAAAAAAAACATCAAGAGAGCATTAGGGTAAGAAAAAAAATTAAATAATGGAAAACAATAAAAAATAAATAAAGAAGGAGAGGTGTGGGAAAGATTGAGATTACCAAGAAAGGGTGAGATGTCATCACTTTTCCCCACCTCATATTACTGTCTAACCCAGGGCTGCTGATGGCAACACACAATGGCACTGCTACTTTTGACGCATTTTATATCCTGATGAGAGATAACTGATAACAATTGATCTTAAGAAACAAAGAATTTTACTCACTCATATCCGCATACTATAGCAACATGTTCTTCAGCAGTAAGAAAACAAGTCATTATGTACATGAGGGGGAAAAACTGAAAATATCAACTTCCTGTCATATGCAAATTCTGAAATTGGTATGAAGTATACCTATAGCTAATTAATAAACCATAGTTTGAACTTAGCTCGTCTGAACTAAATACAATTTTTTTAAAAAATTGTTTTCAGAGTTCAGCTAAAACAAAAAACAGAATTAAAGTTTGTACCACCATTTTTTCCCCAAAACCAAACACATAAGCTTTCAGTCTCAGAGTGGCTTTTCTATTTATGCCATGCACATTTTAAAAAACAGCATCTCTCTTCTTATCCAGTTTATTTATTTGTTGAAGAAATGTATAAGACTGCCCAACTTACAATTTGCTCACAACGCAGCACAAATAAATAAAAACCAAAAATAGACAAAATCAAACTAAACCTAATATGAAACCTAAATAATCTACCACAATCATAGATATATGCATAAGCAAATCTGGGCATAACAATTCTTCCTGCTAAAGCCTGGCTAAAATCAGTCTTCATCACTCTATGAAAGGCTGATAGGGCATACTGATAATTTAGTAGCAAATTTTAGCAAAATTATATTACATTATGCATTACCAGGGTAATTTCTGCCAAAGAATACAATCTCCCTATTTATTAATAAATAATCTCCCAACTATTGTTTTTTTTTTGCAACTATGACCTGGATGACTGAGAATCTTCATAGACAATTTCCCTACTTATTATTTCCATATCTCTAATATAGGGTATTATGTAGCCCTGGACTCAGTTACTTTGGCCGTGTCATGAGAGAATTCACTGGAGAAAGCAATTACGTTTGGGAGAGTTGGCAGTAGAAGAAAACAGGCCTGTCAAAAAACCCAGTGATTGAACACCATCAAAGTTGACATCAGTCAGAGCACAGAGAAACTCAGAGAAGTAGTGCAAGATAGGAAGATGTGGAAAGACCTAGCTTGTTGAATCACCAAGAATCAGACATAACTGAATGGATAACATTATTCTTGCTTCAGAAACTCAGCAATCAAGAACAAAATGGACATGGAGGGTAACAGCTCTTGTCCATTGGGAAGGGGGGCATCTCTGCCAGAGCACATAATAGCCACCTGGAATTGATGCATCTGCCTGCAATAAAATGCAATACAGCAGGTAAACCAGACAGTATCGCTTTTGCTGGCACAAAGTAGAAAACATTACTTAGGATGCATAACAGAAAAAGTCCGGAGAGTTTGCCTTCTTGGTGGCTGGTAAAGGATTATGTAGTGCAGGGATCTTCAACCTTGGCAACTTTAAGCTTGGCGGACTTCAACTCCCAGAATTCTGGGAGTTGAAGTCCACCAAGCTCAAAGTTTCCAAGGTTGGAGACCCCTGATGTAGTGTATCTCTAACCTCAAGAAATATTAGTGACCTGCAATCATGCTGGGACAACCAGATCATGCAGATTGGTCTTACAGTACTTGAAAAAAGGTAAAAATCTTCCTTACTGCAAGTTTGACATCTCTGATTATATAGACAGGTCCGTGTTATTTCTTGGCAAAAATATGGCAGTGGATTGCCATTGCCTTCTTCCAGGATTTTTTTTTAATTTCCCAGTTAATTTGCACTCTGCTTAGCTCTTCTGAAATTAGTAAAGTGTAGTTATGTACCACCACCTTCAAAGATCTAGCTGAAGTTTCAGGAGTGGACAAGAGAAAGATGTCAGTTTTTCAACTACCTGCTAAATCTGTTCCCAGATTACACATGCATTGTGAAAGCTGCAATTCCAGAATTCAAATAACGTTAAATCAGCCCAGTAGAATAGATTATGTTTAAAAATTGGGTTGTCTTCTCGTTTTTAACCTTAATTTAATCAGCTTCTTTTCCTGTTCAGTCATGTCCAGTTTACTTAGCAATCAAGTCACCTCAGCTTCTCCAAGCCCAAAGCCTGGTTCCAAGGAAATAAAACTCTTTACTACATCCACCATATCTAGCAGAATCTATATTGCAATGCATCGGAAAGACCGATTTGGTAATAACAACTTCAGGATAATGCAATTCTGAAAATAAACTAAAGAAAAGAAGAGGAATTCCTGCTTTAAGCAAAATGACACCGACAGAATCCATGCAAAGCCATCTATTACAGCATTAATCTATTCTTATTTAAAACCAAGATGTGGAGAGGAGAAAAAGCAAGAAAAGAAATAACTGGAAGAAAGCAACTTACCTCCTACTGTTCCAGAGGTGATCGATAATTCATGGAGAAACAAAAATGAGATTCTTCAGTAAAGCATATAAACTGTACAAAGCAATCTTAGAATTTCAATACACGCATGCACTGATCTTCAATGGGAAGTTGTCAGTAAACTGTCCTCTTCTGGGTGAGAACAGCATCAAGTAAATTCTGGAAGAAGAAAAGAAAGCAAGTTGCCCAATTAGTCCAATACCCTAAAACTCAAACATGTGTTTCATTGTTATATCATAAATAAAAACTGCATCTACAGCATATCCATATAGCACTAAGTAAAATATACACGTTTCCAATTCATGCATTATGGGAATACATACTTTCAGCTGGTAATAGCCAGTGCCCAATGAACATGACAAAGCACCCCACTTTGTCCCTGTTTTAGGTTCCCAAAAGCCTCTCTAGCTTTGATGTTTCGCTTCACCAACAGCTGGAAGCAGAAGAGCAATCTAGAAGATTTTCTCAGTCAGCAAATACAAACTCTACTTGTGGTTTGTGGTTAAATAATAGTGATTCCTCCAAATACGTATTGACAAAATGTTTTTGGAACTGATGCATTTACTGACAGGCGATTGGAGGGGTTGTCTGTTATGTTATCACCCCACAACCCAGCTTCAAGCTGCATGTGTTCACGCTGTCCTTTCGGTAAATTTCATGAAAAATAAGTACTTTATGTTTCTCTGTTTTGTACTAATAATGTTACTTCACATGAACCTCAGATATGCGATGAAAGGATATTGGAGAATAGAAAATAAACAAATGTAACTGTACAGTTCTGTTGCTGCATGTAAAAACCCTTTTATTTCTCACTCAGGAAATAAATATTTGCTTTTGCACATTAAAAACTGGAACACAGATTTTACATTTTGAATAATGAAATATAGGGATTTTAACCAATATAAGGTGACCTATTTATCCAACATCCTTACTATTCATTTCATTAATTCTAATGAAGTAAATAATAAGAAAGTTAAATGAAGATGTATCCTTATAGACTTCAAATGGAGTAGGGTTTTTTTGGTTATGAATGTTCACATCAACCACACAGTTGATAGTGGTTAAAATGTTATATATGCCTGTTGCATTTACTCTTGGCATTTTTGTCAATATCTTTCCCCTAAAATTGCAAGCCTCGGTTCTCTGAAAATAAACTTGGTACGTGAACCAATGCATCGCTTTATATATGTGCCATTGCTGAAATATAAGTGATAAGCTAAGGAACAAAGCACTTCCATGAATTAAGATGATTTCATTAAAATTTTAGCCAGACTCACAAAGCAGTATTTTGTATATTTTTATGTGAATCATCCAGAATACCATAAAATCTGGTAAGCACATGTGAAGAACATATAATGCTATATGGCTGCAAAGCAGAAGAGCAGCACCAAGAACCACTGGGAAGACATACCTTCTGCCTCCAGGTATGAACATCATGTTGGGAAAACAGCAATGCTAGGAAATCACACAAAGCCTGCAAGTTAAGTGTTAAACAGTAAAGTGCAGAGCGTTCCTTAGCAACCAGGAAGGACAGCCAATCACATGTATGCATAATCTCTTAGTTAACTCTGGAAGCTTCTGCCAGAAAGCTGCTCTGCACTGTTCTGTATGCATGCCAATTGCTGTCTTTTTTTTTTCAAAACTAAGAGACCTAGCTCCAATCCAAGTGCTAGCTGTTGCAAGAGATAAAATTTTGTCCCAATTCAGGAGCATTTATGTGTGTTATTGAGATTTACCTTAAAATGCCATAAAGACTAAAAAGTGTTGGAATTTTCAAAGCCAATACATGAAGCATTGCCTGTGAATTTAGCCATGCCCTTTAAAAGCTGCCAATATTACTTCATCCAAAAGTTTTAATGCTTCTCCACCACCCCCTCCCCAAATTAAGCTTGGTTTCTGTGAGTCTCCAGAAGGAAAGACTGCAAATCTAAGAGAG
Organism: Naja naja; assembly: GCA_009733165.1. Lineage (NCBI taxonomy): Eukaryota > Metazoa > Chordata > Lepidosauria > Squamata > Elapidae > Naja > Naja naja. The sequence continues at coordinate 30,301,488 of CM019148.1, read as the reverse complement.
CCTCAGTGCAACTTTCAGTGACAAAACTTAATAAAATAACATAAATGTCTTCCAGAATGGAGCTCAAAATTTATGTTGCTAAGTGAGACATTTGTTAAGTGAATTTTGCCCCATTTTATTACTTTTCTTGTCACATTTAAGTGAATCATTGCAGCTGTTCAGTTAGCAACATGATTATGTGAATTGGGCTTTGCCATCGATTTTGCTTGTCCGAAGTTCATGAAAGGGGATCACATGATCTCAGGACACTGCAGCTGTCATAAATACGAGTCAATTGCCAAGCGTCTGAATTTTGATCACGTGACCATGGGGGTGGTACAATGGTCATAAGTGTGAAAAACGGTCATAAATCACTTTTTCAGTGCTGTTGTAACTTTGAACAGTCACTAAATGAACTGTTGTAGGTCAAGGACTACCTATATTATGCAGATCTAAATCTTCTTCTTCAATATATATTTATAAATACCAAAAATGTATGTATGTGAGAGAGATTCTTGCACCCAAATACATTACTATACATCAGTACTCCAAGATGGAAAAGATAGCAGTTAAGAATTGGTTATAGGTAGTCTTTGTTTAGCCACAACAAAGTCACAATTGAGACAACAATTCAGTCACTACGCTACGTGAAACTCCAACTATGCTTATGATCTTACTTTAGCTTTACTTTACTTTACAGGAGGGGTGTCACAGTCATGGCCCCTGGGCCGGATGCATCATGCTCTGGCCACGCTCACCCATGATTTAGTGAAGAGGGAAAAGTTGCAATACATCATGTGACAACAATGTGATGCCGCAAGTTTGACACCCCTGCTATACATACCTGGGAAAGTTGTCAACGTGAGGATTGGTCATGAAGCTACTTTTTTATCTCTATCATAACAGTGAACAGTCACTAAATGGAGCAGCTACTAAACAAGAACTATTTGTACTTACCTAACTGTGACTCTGCACCTTTGAAATATCTATGTTTTGGGGGAAGAGCCATGTCTTCCTTCATAGCACACAGTTCCCACCATTTTCCCTAGTTCTAAAGACTGCATGTAACACAATTAGTGGGTGCTCTGAAGTTACTGAATTGCCCTTGAAGAAGCACAATTGTGGTAAATAATAAGCTCATTTTGATTTATATGATTCACAAATATGGAAGAGTAGCCAGCTACCATACTAGAGGTCTTGAAAGATCACACTGTTCTACCACAAGAGATCCATCTGCTCCCCATGAGGAAAATAAATTTTATTGTACTGTAATGTACCAGACAAAAATTGCTGGGATTGAGGCAAGCCTATGTGTGTAATAGTGGAGCAGAGCTTCAGTATCTGATCCAAAGCATCAACTTAAATCCTTGGAATTGCTCAAAGCTGATCTAAAATTCAGGAATTAAACCAGCTGATACACAACACCAAAGGACAATGAAGCCACCACAAACTGAAGAGTTATAGTCACAGAATGTGTTGTAGAATTAATCTGCTGTTTGATAATTTATTATTATTATTTTTGCTTCTCATCTCCTTTGTAAAGTGACTTCTGATACCCCCAGCAGAAACTATTTTAATAATTTTCCTTTTATCACATATGAGATAAAAGATTATGGATATATTTTCCCATCAAGAAAATGCAGATATTTAGCAAAGAAAACTCAATAGTTGGCAATCCAAAGGGTGAATATAATTTAAGAATAAGGTTTATAATATGACATTCAAGTATTTTTCCTAAGGGCTACTCTAGCTAAAATCAGGTGTCAAGTGTGATTATCCTTTTATTTCTCTTTCTGGGCCTCAGATTTGGACGTCTTCCAAATGTATGGATCTATCCTGAGGGTATAAGATTACAACCATGATCTTGAAGAGAAAGAATCCATATATATGAATCATAGATATTCTAATGAAGAGCTGGAGATTTATTAGTTTTTGACTGCCAAAAATCTTAATATAACAAACTACCCAAAGGATTCATTAGTGTGCATTAAAGTCACATTTAACTTTTTTGGCATTAAATAATTTCTAAACATTTTGATCTGTGCTTATTATATTACAAATTGTTGTATATCACTGAAATATCTATATATTACAAAACATTTTAACAAACATTGATCTGTTTCTTTGTTTAAATATTTTATCCTTGCATTATTCTATATTGTATATAATGTTCGCTGTTTTTAATTGTCCACTCTCTTGACAATTGTAATTTGAAATACACTGTTTTCATTTTTGGATTTCTTTTCCATCCTCTTTTCTCCTCACAATGTCTCTTCCTCCTCGTGTTTCTTTATTGTACTATCCTGTATTCAAGAATCTTGAAATTCCAGAAAGGTAAAAAGCAAAAAGGAAGTTTATCCAATGTTTTTCCCTGGAACAGGCTCTGCCATTTCGTTTATTGTTGAAAATGCCTGTTTAAAAACATGTATTGTTATTCCCTTAAAATACAGCATATGTTATTTCACAGACCACACAGAAGTGCATTAGTCATTTCATTCAAGGGCTTACATTTGAAGGATATCAAGCAAAACTGATGATTTATATTAAAGAAGAATACCCCACACACAGGGGTACCAAAAGACAACCTTTTTTGCTGTCATTTAAAAATAAGCCTCAGCAAAAATTGATCAAGATTCACAAGTCTCAGCCATGAATATTTGAGAGAAAACTGCTTACTGTTTAGTATGTAAAAAAGTATTTCAGCCAATCTTTGAAACCCCCTTAACAATTTTATAGCTTTGATGTAAGCAATGTCTGAAATTGTGAGAATACCAGATTTCAGAATTAAAAAGAATTAAGAAATTTATTGCGGCCACTGGAATCTTATTGAAATTTTACAGATTTCCACCATTTAATTTTTTTAGAAGAAATAAGTGGAAAGATATGATTCCAATAAAACTACGAGGAACAGAATATTTTAATAAAACAGCTTGATAGAACTCATAAGTGAAATCTGTCATAGGGCATAACTAAATGGCTGCAGATAAAATATTCAATAATCTTTATATTATATCTTGTTTACAGAGCATAGTAATCAGGTGAGTATAACTTATATTTCTCTTGGTAGAAGCAACAAAGTTATTTCAATAAAGGAAAATTTGGAAAGGGGAAGCATAGGACTTCTGGAGTTCCAGAGAAACCCTCCAATAAAAAATGGAGCATATGTCTAATGTGGAAATATTCAACATCTAGTGGGGATCTCAAAACGCATCTATCTGAACAGAGAAAATCATCACACTCTGAAATATAAGAATGTTTCAATGGTCACATGTTTGTGAAGAGCCTTGATGGTGTGAAGCTGAAAACAAGCATTTTATTTAAAAAATAAAAAATAAAATCAATATGATTCTATTAAATACTGACATGGATATATCTGACAAGGAGATCAAGCATTATAAATTTGTAAGGAGGTGTAGGATAAATAACCCTGAAGAATTCACCTAGAATGTAGTAAACTTTAAAAAATTCAGACAAAATCCTAAGTACATCTCATTTTTTAGTATTAGAAAGAACAAAGAGTAGAATCCTACATGCACCTCAACAAGAAAAGGTTCAATGGCGCATTTGGTGAGAAAAAATACAACCACTTGCCAGAGTATTGAGGAATATGGATTCTAGACAAGAAAGTTAGAGGGCAAAGGGGAAAAAATCTATTGCATAAATGACGAGAATCAACAATCTAAAGTTTACTTTAACAGCAATGGAAAGACAGTATTTGAAGGAGGCCCACTTGCAGGTGGAGAATTGAAAATGCTGCCTAAAGATATCCAACAGATTTTATATTTGTGACTTTGAATCTCTATCTGCAAGACTTCTATCTTTAGTCTGACAATAATATTGAGTGCAAGCAGGGTCCCTAAGAGAGATTATAGTGAAAGACGTACAGTGGGCCTATTACACAACATGTCCTGAGACAGAATTAATTATTCTAGTTTTGTTTAGTAATGTACTGAAGATGAACTCTAGACCCTATTAAATCCCCTCCCTGCAAAAAGGAGTTTTTAACCCTCATCCCAGCAGAACAAAATGCTTCCAGAAAGGGGTTCAAAGAAAATGTATTTGTTGATGCAACAATTAATCCAATAATACCAACTGATAAAGAAAACAACAAATATAAATATTTCTCAGCAAATAAAATAATGTTCTTCAAGGAGATGTTAGGGTGATGTTAGAAAGAAAATAGCAAGAGAATCTGTCTAAAGACAGACAAAGTAGGGGATCAGAGGGGTGAGGATTCCTCCTGGTGTCTCAGCTCTGGAACATTCTAAGAAACCCTCTGCACAGACCGGAGTTCATATGTGTGTTACACAGAATGGCTCTTAAAGGCTATGAGTTTCATTGGTTCCTGTACCATCTTTAAAATAAGGAAGTACATCTCACTATCAGTGCAGAGGTGGTATTCAGCAGGTTCTAACCAGTTCTGGAAAACCGGTAGCAGAAATTTTGAGTAGTTCAGAGAACCGGTGATAACCTTCCCACAAGAGTGGGGAGGGAATGGAGATTTTACAGTATCCTTCCCCTGGAGTGTGGTGGGAATGGAGATTTTACAGTATCCTTCCTCTCCACGCCCACCAAGCCATGCCACACCACCAAGCCACACCCACAGAACCGGGAGTAAAAAAAAATTAATCCCACCACTGTATCAGTGGTTGAGGAACTATATTGGAAAGGAGTTTGCTTATCTACTATGTGTCCTCTTTTCTGAGAGGATAAAGATCCTGGCATTCTTCTATCAACCATCCTTTGGGTATTTCAACCATTCTGTCATATCTCAGGCTCTTTCTCTCAGTGATAAACATAACAACACCTCAGCCTACTTCTAACATGTATTTAAACTTCTCTACCTATTCCAGTTTGTATGGTTACATCTTAAAATGCAGTATCCAGAACTGACAAAGATTTGACCTGTGATCTGATCAATACAACACATTCAGAGCAATTACTTCCCATGATTTGAAAACCATATTTCTGTTGATGAAATTGAAACTGCTTTTGCCTTTTTTTTACAGCCACATTATATGGTGCACACATTCAGTTTATAATCAGTTGTAATTCCAATGTTTTTCCCCAAGTATTGTTTCCATGCCAGGAATACCTCAACATATATCAGTGCACTTGATTTGTGCTTTCTAACTGGATAACTTTGTCTCTGTTAAATCTATTTATTTAATTCAACTACATTCAGTTGTTTTCAGTCCATTCCTTTTAATCTACCAGGCTGTTTCTGAATTTTATTTATCACTACTAGTACTCTCATCCAATTTTGTGCCAACTACAGATCTAAAAAGTATTTCCTCCACTTCCTCACCCAAGCCATTAATAAAAATATTGATGAGTACAAAGCCGAAGGCTGAATCTTGTTACATTCCAATTGACAAAACCATTCTCCAGTTTGATTAGGACATGCCAATTTAATCACAGAACTAACACACTGAGCAAATCACTGTGGGCATCTATAGCAATCCCACAAGCAAGTTAGAACTAGGGACAATGCTATTATACTCAATTCCCAAACTACAGATGGCAAATTACTGTTTTCCAGAAGCATCTGAAAACGAGAAATAGTAATATGCAGTTTCACTTATTCTCAAATAATTGGGAAAATGCACACACTGTACTTGACCCCCAAAAAAACAACCCACAACTTTTTAAATCATGATTGTGCCATGTAACAGCTACTCAAGGAACTGAGGGGAGTAGAATTCTGAACACAATCCTAAAACGTACCTTTATTTTTGGTTTTGCTAAAAATTATTGAATTGATTAAAAACAATGCTCAGTATAGATAAAGGAGAATGTTTATAGCTCAGAGTTGAAATGAAGCGTCGTTTGGGAATACATCATCAGTGTTCCTGACTAGCACTGATGATGTTACCTAGATTAGGTAATGAAACATCTGCAAGAAAACAACCAAGCTCAGAGCACCAAAGACCCCTCAATGATCAATGTGCATTTAAATGGACACTTGCTGAGAAAGCAAAATAGATACATTTGACTTCAGATGAGCAAACTTCAGAAGATTAGGGAACGGATGAAAAGAAAAATGGTAAGGGCAAGCACGCAGGAGATTACTGTAAAGTACAATAATAGCATTTTACATTGTATACTGCAAATCGGAAAGGTATCGCAAAGAGCAGGTGGACACCCACCCAAATTCTTAACAAGCAGGGTCAGAGATACAGGTGAAACTCGAAAAATTAGAATATTGTGCAAAAGTTCATTTATTTCAGTAATGCAACTTAAAAGGTGAAACTAATATATGAGATAGACTCATGACATGCAAAGCAAGATAGTTCAAGCCATGATTTGCCATAATTGTGACGATTATGGCTTACAGCTCATGAAAACCCCAAATCCACAATCTCAGAAAATTAGAATATTACATGCAATCAATAAAACAAGGATTGTACATAGAACAATATCGGACCTCTGAAAAGTATAAGCATGCATATGTACTCAGTACTTGGTTTGGGCCCCCTTTGCAGCAATTACTGCCTCAATGCGGCGTGGCATGGAAGCTATCAGCCTGTGGCACTGCTGAGGTGTTATGGAAGACCAGGATGCTTCAATAGTGGCCTTCAGCTCTTCTGCATTGTTCGGTCTCATGTCCCTCATCTTTCTCTTGGCAATGCCCCATAGATTCTCTATGAGGTTCAGGTCAGGTGAGTTTGCTGGCCAATCAAGCACAGTAACCCCACAGTCATTGCACTGCATTTTGGTGCTTTTGGCAGTGTGGGCAGGTGCCAAGTCCTGCTGGAAAATGAAGTCAGCGTTCCCATAAAGCTCGTCTGCGGAAGGAAGCATCAAGTGCTCCAAAATCTCCTGGTAGATGGCTACGTTGACCCTGGACTTAATGAAGCACAGTGGACCAACACCAGCAGATGACATGGCTCCCCAAATCAACACAGACTGTGGAAACTTCACACTGGACTTCAAGCATCTTGCAGTGTGTGCCTCTCCATTCTTCCTCCAGACTCTGGGTCCTTGGTTTCCAAATGAGATGCAAAAGTTGCTCTCATCAGAAAAGAGGACTTTGGACCACTGAGCAACAGACCAGGACTGTTTTTCTTTAGCCCAGGTAAGATGCTTCTGATGACATTTGAAGCCCATGTCCAGGATCCGTCTGTGTGTGGTGGCTCTTGATGCACTGACTCCAGCCTCAGTCCACTCCTTGTGAAAGTCACTTTTGAATGGCCTTTTCCTGACAATCCTCTCCAGGCTGCGGTCATCCCTGCTGCTTGTGCACCTTTTTCTTCCACACTTTTCCCTTCTACATAACTTTCGATTAATGTGCTTTGATACAGCATTTTGGGGACATCCAACTTCTTTTGCAATTACCTTTTGAGGCTTTCCCTCCTTATGGAGGGTGTCAATGATAATTTTCTGCACAACTGTCAGGTCAGCAATCTTTCCCATGATTGTGATTCCTACTGAACGAGACTAGAGACCATTTAAAGGCTCAGGAACCCTTTGCAGGTGTTATGGCTTCATTAGCTGATTAGAGTGGGACACTTTGAGCCTAGAATATTGAACCTTTTCACAATATTCTAATTTTCTGAGATTGTGGATTTGGGGTTTTCATGAGCTGTAAGCCATGATCACCACAATTATGGCAAATCACGGCTTGAACTATCTTGCTTTGCATGTAATAAGTCTATCTCATATATTAGTTTTACCTTTTAAGTTGCATTACTGAAATAAATGAACTTTTGCACGATATTCTAATTTTTCGAGTTTCACCTGTATCATTCAAATCAAGAAGACTCCCTTTAAAAAATGGTAGGCTTGTCCCAAATTCTGGGAAAAGATAGAAAAGCAGTAAATATATTTGGCAAAGAGAACTGGGACAAATAACAGCATGAACATCTTCTAATATATTAGGCAATTATCCCATCAGTGGATACTTTGCCCATTTCCAGGATCTCTAAAAAAACAAACCCAAAACCAAAAAGGTTTAGCCAGAATTTCCTCGGTATCCCCCTTGTATGTAGATTTCAATTTTCAGAATTCCCTAGCCAGTAATGAGTATTCTGGAGTTGATATCCACAGATGTGGCAGCTGCCAGGATTGAGAAATACTGAACTAAATCTTTCAATACCCTAGCTCTTCAGAATGCCTATTTAGTATGGAAGGTAGGAGGCCAAATAATAGTTCTATCCTTTTCTTACTAGCATTTTGCCATATGTATTAAGCAGCTGGTGCACTGTTTCATTCACCATACTTCTATTTTGAAGATAGCTGAAGAAAATTTCCCTTGTTCTTCATATCCATCAGTGTCTTCACTGAGCAGTTGGTATACTGAATCTTTTCTTTTCATGTATTTTCAACACATCCAAAGAATACATTTTTGTTTTTCATAGTGTCTTTCACTAATGTCAGCTTATTTTTGAGCTTTTGTGAAATGCACATTGGAATTAGATTTTCCAAGGGCAAGTATTATTGAATATTTAAGTAACCAACTTTTGCCTCATATGAAGAGTGAGAAACACAAAGCTGTTGTTTAATCCATGGAAAAGACAGGACAAAGTGGGACTGTATTTAAACTGGTGATCTTGACCTACAACCATAAATGTGCCCAAAATTTCCATTGCTAAATAAGATAGTTGTTAAGTGAGTTTTGCCCGATTTTATGAATAGTGAATAATTGCAGTTGTTAAGTTAGTAACATGTCTGTTTAGTGAATCTGGCTTCCCCATTTGACTCTGCTTGTTAGAAGTTCTCAAAAGGTGATCACAAGACCCCAGAATACTGTAACCGTCATAAATACAGGACAGTAGCCAAGCATCTAAATTTGGTCATGTGACCCCAGGAATGCTACAGTGGTCATAAGTGTGAAAAATGGCTGTAAGTCACTTTTTTCAATCCTGCTGTAACTTCGAATGGATACTAAATGAATGTTATAAGTCAAGGACTACCTGTATAAGACAACTCTGAATGCTTATTTTGTCAGACAGTAATCAACAGTTTGCATTGGCTTCAGTCTAGTGTACAATCAAGGTTTTTAAGTAAGTGTGCAATTTCAAGTGTCTAGGTAGCTTCAACCAGTAGTGGATTCAAATGTTTTTACTACTGGTTCTGTGGGCATAGCTTGGTGGGCATGGCATGGCTTGGTGGGTGTGTCTTGGTGGGTGTGGCAGGGGAAGGTTACTGCAAAATCCCACTCCCTCCCCACCCTACTAACCTGCTTTCCAGCTCCATTTTCCTGTGCAGGGCAATAAAACAAGACCCAGCCGATCAACTGAACTCGGGAGGCAGAGAATAGATGGGGGTGGGGCCAGTCAGAGGTGGCATTTGCGGGTTCTCTGAACAACTCAAAATTTCCGCTACCAGTTCTCCAGAACTGGTCAGAACCTGCTGAATACCACCTCTGGCTTCAACTAATGTGATCCACTAAAGTAAAACCTGACTACTGTAAGTTTTTGACACCATATCTTGAATTCCTTTATGACCTGCTTTATTTTTATTTCTACATAGGGTTTTATTTTGTTTTTAAATATTAGACTTTGAATAACTTTATTGTCAACTTTATTATCATTGCATACAGCTCTCAAAGGGTCATTGTTTTACTGTATTATTATAAGATGTAAGTATTATATTGTTTGGGTACAAAAATTAAGAAATTAATCAGGTGATTAAAATTAGCTAACACTTCACATTAACATTCCAAAATTCAGGATTAGCAGTAGCAATAGCAGTTAGACATATAACATTTCACAGTGCTTTACAGTCCTCTCTAAGAGGTTTACAGAGTCAGAATATTGCCCCCAACAATCTGGATCATTTTACTGACCTCAGAAGGATGGAAGGCTGAGTCAACCTTGAGCCGGTGGCAATTGAACTGCTGGCAGTCAGCAGAATTAGCCTACAATACTGATCATCATGCCAACATGGCTCTATACCAGGGGTGGGCAAACTTTTTGACTCGAGGGCCACAATGGGTTCTTAAACTGGACCGGAGGGCTGGAACAAAAGCATGGATGGAATGTTTGTGTGAACTAATATAAATTCAAAGTTAGATTACTTCACGTAGCCTTCTGGGAGAGCAAGAGAACCCTCCGCTCTTTCGGCTGCGTGGGCCGGATAGAACAGCCGAACGGGCCGGATCCGGCCCCCGGGCCGTAGTTTGCCCACAGCTACTCTATACCATAGAATCTGGTTAATTTTAACTACTCTCTGGAAGACTCAAATTATTACCAATGGAGCCAAAAACATATATAGGTGGAGGCCATTTCACAGAACAAGAGCAAACATAGAGAAACATCTCCAGAGTTTAGTTCCCTCTCTTACCTAAAATGAGGAAAGATTGTAGATTGGCCCAAGAGAAATACTTTGGATATGTAAAATCTTGTTAGAGATGATGGTCCTGAAGGTATTATAGGAAATGACTAGGCTGAGCCCAAGGGAGGAGTCAAACGCATCATAAATCACAGGTCACTGTGTGCCCGCAAGAGGTCTACATCCAGCCCACCTTGAATGCCTTTTTTATTTCCCACTCATTTCTCTTGACCATTAGTTGGTCAGATTCTTATAAAGAGCTTAAGCTTGTAATAAATCTTTATACTCATTTGAACTTCCTGAATCTCCTGATTTCCTCAGAGCTTGACAAGTACTTACTTATCAAGCTATAAATAGCTTTATTGTGGGGATTCAATAACCAGTCATTTCAGTGTCCAAAGATGTCTGACCATATACGTGGTGTTTATTACTTTTATACCATTTTTACCAGCAGAAAAGAACAGCATAGATACAGCATTGGGATTGGAGAATAGATCCACATGTGTGAAACCCCTCAATCACATTGGCATAACCCCTCAACCAATCCTTGAAGTTAGTGGTGATGTTAGTAAATGATATCACCTGTACACCTGGAAAATCAGAGACATCCCATCCCCATCCCAACAGATAAGAGAATGAATAGAAGATGAGCTCATGGGATAGCAAAAGAGGCCCCCTCCACCAGGCTGCAGTGTGCTGCCAGCTACTAGTGTCATCCAGGGAAACTCAGTTGCTACCACACTTTATATATTCAAATCAGCAATTTGAATTATGTCTGAAAATATAGGTAGCAACTAGTATAGGGCCTATAAAATTAGTGTGTTGTGCTATGGGTTGTGGAGCTGCCAGCATGCAGGCACCTATATCTTGGATCCAATTCCTATTTCCAAGTGGTCTTCAAAGACAATAATTCAGCAATTGTTGGTAAGGACATGAATCTCCTGCTATAGAATTCTATCATTCCTGTTCTGACTTTATAAAAATCTACTTTAAGAGACAGACTGTAGAGCTAGGTCCAACTTGTGGTTTTCCTGTAGTCCTGTAAAAATCAGAAATTTAAATTAAATGATGCTTAATCTAATCCATCTGTGTACTTATATAAAGACCTCCTATGCATATATAAGGAACTGACTGTTGTATGAAAGGGAATGACTCTCCAGGGATTCAAAGCAATGGACTGGGTAGTATTTAGAAGGTTTTTTCCCCCTAGATAAAAGAGTTGGAGATAAATATTTTTGTCTCTTCTTAGAATAAACACTAAGGTTATAAACACTAACATTAACGTAAGTACAAGCAAAAATCAGGAGGTCAGAATTAATTCCATGGCTATTCATACTTCAATTCTAGCTAGTTGTAAGGCTGGTATAAAGGTGATTCATATTTTTCACAAAGCAGCTTCTAGAAGAGATGCATTTTATCTGTCTTTATAATAACATACACATTCCATATTTGATGAGATTTGCTTTTGAAATGATTTAACTCATGAGAATTATACATAACCTATTAATCTTCTCCCTTTTATATTTCTACTTATACGAATTCAAAGTTAAGATCCAACTTGGGATGTAACAGTAATTTTTAAAAGCATAAAAATATTTTAAAGCCCTTATTCTTTGTATTCAGATTACTTATTATTTCTATCCATTTATGCAGTATTTGAAATATTTGTTTTGGACAGTAGAATAAATAAAATATGTCAAACTGGCATCCAGCCATCCACAACATTTGTGAGATTTGATATGCTAATTTTATTAAGTGCATCAATATAAAATTGGGCATAGCTGCAGACCGTATTAGTTATACAATGGATCAAATTCCCAATGCTTTAATTTATCTTCAGTTTGATTCAAATGTAACTTTGGTCAAGATGACAAACTTCCTTTCCTCTATGTTTTGTGGGTTCCTCTGTAGAGTTAGTGACATCTCCATTAATAATGAGACACAACACATGATGAATCCCATATCAAGGGGCAGCAACTTCACGTCACGCTGGTATAGAGGGGTTCCAAACAATAGTCAAAAGGTTCATGTTTATTTTATTTATTTATTTATTTGATTTGTCAATTGATTACAAAATAATAGGTATAAGTATAAACATAAGTAAGAATACAGAAAATAGGTACAATTAAATGGGGACAATAGGACAGGGATGGGAGGCACGATGGTGCACTTATGTATGCCCCTTACAGACCTCTTAGGAATGGGGTGAGGTCAATAGTGGATAGTTTGAGGTTAAAGAAGTGGGGATTTGAGGATGTAACTACAGAGTCAGGTAGAGTATTCCAGGCATTGACCACTTCATTGCTGAAGTCATACTTTCTGCAATCAAGTTTGGAGCGGTTAACACTGAGTTTGTATCTGTTGTGTGCTCTTGTATTGTTGCGGTTGAAGCTGAAGTAGTCATTGACTGGTGGGACATTGTAGCAGATAATTTTGTGTACTACGCTTAAGTCCAACTGTAGATGGCATAGTTCAAGATTGTCCAAGCCCAAAATTTCAAGTCTGGTGATATAGGGTATTCTGTTGCGAGCAGAGGAGTGTAGTACTCTTCTCGTGAAATACTTCTGGACTCGCTGAGTTGTATTAATGTCTGATATACAGAGCGGATTCCAGACAGATGAGCTGTATTCAAGTATTGGTCTAGCAAAGGTTTTGTATGCCCTAGTTAGCAATTCAATATTTCCAGAGGAGAAGCTTCGTAAGATTAGATTTACAACTCTTAATGCCTTTTTGGCAATGCTGTTACAGTGAGCTCTGGCGCTTAGGTCATTAGATATGAGTACTCCTAGGTCCTTGGAAGAGTGAGGGTCATTAATGAGGTCATATCTGCCTAGTTTGTATTTGGTGTACTGATTTTTTTTAGCAATGTGTAGGACACAGCATTTGTTGGTCGAGATTTGGAGTTGCCAATTGTTTGACCATTCAGACACATAATCAAGGTCACTTTGAAGAGCAGTAGCATTGTTGGTGATGTTGAATAGTTTTACATCATCCGTGAAGATGATGCAGTTGCTTATAAGGTGATCGCAAAGATCATTTATGTAGAGTATAAAGAGTGTGGGTCCTAAAACGCTGCCTTGGGGGACACCGCTGTTAACTGGAGCAGGGTTTGATATAGCGCTCCCTATTTTTACTTTATGTTGCCTGTTTGACAGGAATGCAGTAATCCATTTATGAAGGGATTCGGAAATGCCTAAGAGCTTAATTTTAACAGTAGTTTGTCATGTACCACTGAATCAAAGGCTTTGCAGAAGTCTATGTAAATTGCGTCTATTGCTTTACCCTGGTCAAGTAGAGTAGTCCATATGTTTTTGCAGTGTAGGAGTTGTAAGTTACAGGACAATTTTTTTCCTGAAACCAAATTGGGATCAAGTAATGAAGAACAACACAATGAATTACAACACAATCATTAGAGTAGTTTATTTACTCCTGTTTGCCCATAGACAGGAATATTGCCAAACTAAAGCACTCTCTGAGTAACTATCTGATAAATCCTCTGGTCTCTTTCAGCAGACTAAGGACGCTATGCTGATTTTGTCTCTCAACTTCTTGGGAAAGAGAGCCCCTTCCTCTTGCAATTCAGCCCCAGGCTCCACCACAGTTCAATGTTTCAAAAAGAGGCACTAAGGCCCCTTGCCACACTAAAAGCCATCTTTAGCTGGTAGCACCCCAGTGGCAAACCTTGATCTGCATAATCTGTTCTACATTGACAGAAGAAATGCTTCCTTCACAATATTAACTTTACATATGGGCTGCTCTCCCCCCAATCTGGATTTATTGCCAAAGGCCTCTTGGCTCATTTGGACACACATCTAACAGAAAGTTCTCAAACAGCCTGTAGGAAACATGACTAGTCAGGAGATATGTGCTGCCGAGGCAAGAAGGAATCTTGGATTGGGACATAGCATTTAGACTTTCTAGAAAAAGGAGGGCCTTCTTTCTTATTCAGTAGAGATCAATTTTGTTTAAATAATAATAATTGGCAAGGTTAACTGGAAAATTTCCACGAAAGGCCCAGCCACATCTGATTATAACAGTAACTGTCATTCAAAAGATAATTAACCTCTAGTAATGCATCCTACAGGCCATCCACCTGTTTTGCCTCCCAAAGCCTATGCATTTGCCTTATGATGCTTCCATTATCTGCCTTTTTAAATTGATAACACTGCTAGGTGTTATGAATGGTGCTAAGGTCTTTGTTTCCTTAAGGTCATTACAAGCCGCTGCTTCTAGACACAGGTTTAAGTGATTCAGCAGAGATGAAAACTTGTGGGAGGATTTTAAGAGGCATGTTGATGCTGTTTCCAATGCTTAAAAAGGTAAAATTCAAGCAAAGTGAACTTACTGTAAGTTATTAGAAATTTTCTAATACATTACAATACAATACATATTTTTAATACAATAACCATCTTTATAGCACTGTAAAATCTTGTAGAATTTGGCCTCACCACAGATAAGTGCAACGAGCCATAATTATTTCTTCTTTTTTTCAAAACCATCTGGTAAACTCTAAATCCATGGCTATTTCAAGGCTATGCAGCAAGTCTTTGGCAGATGTGAAACCTAAGACCAGATTTCCTGAAACAAATTCAGTTTTCCACAACGTATCTTATTAGTACAGGGTGTTTTCGAAAAAATAATAATGGAACATCTGAGCAAAATAATTCATGTGTTATCTACAACTGTATTGCACCAAGGAATTATACAAAGGATCTCAAAGTCCCATAGGTGAACATTTTAACATCTGCGGGCTACAAAGACAAACTTACCAAACTATGGCTGTGTTAAGTGAAAGGCAGAAAGAAAGAGAGAAAAAGTGTGTGTGTGAGAGAGGTGGGGAGGGGAGCAGGCATGTACAGTGTTGAAATCCAGTCTGTAAGGTTTTGAGCAGCTGCATTTTGTCCTACAAATATGATAAAGCATTGTTCAGAAGCATGTTCTCTTTTCCTGCCTTTGTTACAATTAGATATTTTGTATCACAAATCCCTACAGCATAGAGCAGATGTCACTGTCACTCTCTGTCAAAATCTGTAACTTCTGATCAAAAACAGACATAAAAAAACTCTGCAGCCAACAATAAAATCAAACATGATAATTTGCTAAAATCCTTAAGAAAGAAGCCTCTTTATTACCAGCTTAATATCACAGAACTTTACACATGGAAGTACCACTTTATAAAACCATCTTTGCTGTGTATTTTGATAATTATCCAGTTCATTCTAAACATTAATTTATGATTGTTTTATGTCACTTAGAAGATGCAACATCTTCCCTTCTTAATAATGGCATTTGAATTTAAACTGAAACTCACATTATTGGTTTGCAATTATTTTGTTCATTCCTCCATCCCCTCACTCATCCCAGAATTCATTTTAATAATCTGTACATCAAGAATTAAAATATTTTGCTTTTTCATTACAAACTTGAAATCTATTTAAATTTCTTTTTTTTGCATGGTGGGCTTGTATATGGTCTTTTTCAGGTTGATTGTTATGCAAATCATGGTTCACAGCCTCAAATTAGTAACTCCACATTACTATAAGGCTGGAAAAAGAACCAGGAATTTGAAATCTACAATTGGTAGCTGAGATTGATAGCATATTTTATTGGAATTATTGTCTTTATCTATAACCATGCATTTTGAATAAATTTATCCTAGTTCCAATTTTTTGTATTCTTCCTACTTTTTGTTGCTGGAGAGCAGGAAGTATTGAGTGATAAGAAGATAACTGCAGACAACTGCAGATTACTGAGGCAACAGTAATCATACAAGCCCTGCCCTATGGTTGGTGGTATCCAAATACATTAAATAAATGACAGTTGCCTCCATAGTTTGGTATAATCTCCTATTAGTAATCTCTTATGTTAGCTGACATAATTACTGTAATCAAGAATTACTGTCTATTATAAATTAATTTCATTTATCTGAATGTTCAGAAGGAGATTAAGATTACCCATGGGTTCAGATAAACAAGTAGATCAGATTTCAAGTAAAAATAGCTGGAATTCCCAGGGGGCTTTGAATGAAAGCCAACATTTTTAAAGGAAATTGTTTTATATTGTGTCACAGAATTGGTTCATCTTGTTCAATCCTGCTTATATTCACTGGCCATAAATCTCCAGCACCCCTGTAGGTGTCAAGGATTGAACCCAAAATCTTCTGTAGGCAAGTACATGTTGTAGCATTAATCTACAGCCCTTCCAGGAAAAGCTCACAACTGGAAGTAGAATTGGAAGAGGGAAAAACTGGAAAATAAATTAAATTAAAACTCTTCAGAATTAAATAGGGATGGGGTGAAAAAGCAGAATTCTTATTTTAATGTTGGTTACCAACTGCTATCAACAAAGTAAATTAAGCTTCTTTCTGAGTGTAGAATTTCTGAACACATATAGTATTTCATCTGCATTCAATGAAAAAACCCTCAAAATTACTTGGGCGTGCCAAATATTTTGTCAACTACTTTAAAGGGTCCTGAAGATTATACCTATTCAAGAAACATCATTTTTAATCTTATTGGACTTTATTCAGATTAACTACAAAGTAGGATAACAATTTTATGCACTCAGTGAATCTCAGATTGTTGACATATTAGGAGAGAGGAAGTTTTAAAGAGGGAGGGCTACAAAACTTTGGTGAAACAAATAAGGAAAACAAATGACAGCAATTAGTTTTTCTTTCTTTCTTTTTTACAAAAGGTTTGTTCTACTTTGGTGAATTTTCAAAGAGTATAGCTGGCATTGTATTCACATGAGAAATAATTAGAGCTAAGAAATGAAAAAAAGATTTGTACAAAGTTTTATTCTGTTCAGTTAAGCATCTTAACATAGAACATATTTGAAATAGATCAAATTAGATAAGCCAAGAATACAAGCTAGGCTTATTGAGTATAATGTTATATAGAATACTATATTAATCATTAAATATACCAGATCAATTATATTATTACATAACTCCCTGAACCTATGTTAACCAAAGCATAAGCACAGAAACTCTACATTCAAGTATATAATTAAATGTGTAGCTGCAGAGGCAGGAAAAACCACCACCACCAAAACTTACTCCAAAGGGAAATTGGGAAAAAATATAAAATGCTTATGATAGAACTTAAGCTATGAGTAGAATCTTTGCCAACAAATTAATGCACCATGCATTAAATCATCATTTTATTTCTTAAAATTTAATACTCTTATGATCCAAAAGCAGTTAATATGGGTGTATAGGCTGGAGAAAAACCAAGCAGCATCTGGAATAAAGATCAAGGAAGAAAAAGTTTTGAGGTTCCTAATAGGGCTCTATACATTAAGTAAATTATGAAATGAAGATCAGATGATATAGCTGCTGCTAATTTTCTCCATTATTTGGATCATGTACTTTTCAACATTTGCTACAATTCAAGATATTCCAATAGGTTTTCTAGAAATTCTAATACATATTATAAAGCAAGACTTTTCTCCGTTGTTCAGTATTGTTCTATTAGCTCTACCCGTGAAATAGCAAGAGGGAGTTTTCATAGGGAGATCTTATAGAAGAAAAGTGTTCTAAAATAGCGAGAAGTTGATGGTTATTGAAGAAGCCCAACAAAAGCCAGTTTTGTATGCTTATTCTTTTTTTTCTGATTAACTGATATTCTTATCATATGATCCATCCTGATATTTCAAAATCTGAGAAACTTCAACCGGTTCCATCCATGGCAAGCCATAACTTAAAACTAGCTTTTCTGGCCTAGGCCACTGAAGTTTCTACTGTATAATATAGCAAATTATTTACATAACTCATCAATATGGTACCCTAGTCCCTGCCTATACTTTTACTCATAACATCTCCAAGTTTTAAAAAAAGGATTTTAAATGAAGCAGAAATTAAGAGATCTCTTCACTGATTTTGGAAATTTCCTTTTACCAGTAATAAGACAATTCAATTGTTTCAGTCCATACTATTTCTTATGTTTGAGAATTATACCTTTCTTCAAAAGGTATAAGAAGAGGTACATCTTCATTTTTACGAGACAATTGATTATACCAATTTCCGACTAGCACGCAATAAAGAATTTTAAATGGCTGTGCCATATTCAAAAGTAAATTTCAGCTTAGTTGAAACTAGCTGAAGAAGAGTGTCTATATAAAGCACACCTTAAAGAGTTAAAAACAAAACATGAAGCAATCCAAAGGGATTTTTTTAAATAGATTTAAACAGATGCAATATATCAGGTTAATTATATCTCCTAGCATGTCCCAGTGTTCCTGTTCATCTTAAAACTTTGCCTGGAGGTGTCCTTTCTCTAGCCAACTATGTTCAAGAGATTTTCCCTACATACAAATATTATCTTCAAACGTTTTGCTGACAGTCAAGGAAATCAACACAAAATCAAAGTCTGAAGCCCATTCCACCCCCTACTCCAAAAAGCACATCCGAATGACAGCATAGCTTGCTAAATGAAATCTCACTCACTCAATATCACTAGCATAAGAATCTAACCCAGATTCCATATTCGTCATTCAGATGCCCACAGAAAACCTATAAAGTGACTTCCTTCTCATATTCCACAACAGCTTGTGGAAATTCAACATTCCCATGGAACAATACCAGAGTAATCCCTAGCTGAGTTTTCAAGCAGTAAATAATCTTACGACATATTCATAAACTGAGCCAGTCAAGGTCTGCCCTTGCTGCTTCCAAAGAAAGCTAAAATGGTGGAGATTGAACCACACCAACCAAATTCTTGCAAATGTAGAATGAAATTTTCAACATAAACATGGCCACATCTTTAATCTCCAGCCACAAGTATTGTACTAGCAGCCCTTTATAGGGCATTGTTCCACCATCCTGCTTAATCACAGGATAGCAAACAAGTTACTTGTTTAACTCTGAGCTACAGGATCCGAGGGGTTCTCAAACTGTGGATTATGAGCCCCTACAGACCTATGAGCAGTTGGGGGAGGGGGTGAGACAAAGATTTTTTAAATCTGATTGGGCTTGTTCAGGCAAAGTGGAAATGCTGTCAAAATGTGTTCCTGTCTTTGCTTTCTTGCTCTGCCTGTGCAAGCTACATGTGAAAATCCCTGTAATATATATAGTTTAATGTTGAATTACAAAAAAGAAGTGGTATATTTAGTTTTTGCATGTTCCTAACCACAATGAAATCACAGGCCATATTAAAAGGGGATGGATGAATTCCATAATTTATTTTATCATTTTAAGAGTTCTAATATTACAATTTGGGGGGGGACCCTTGACCCTCAGCCACTCCCTGCAGAGTCTACAATAACTCCCATCACCAGAGGTTTGAGTTCCTGCAAATTTGGTGCTTCATAGTAGCAAAAGAAGAGATGCAGAGAGATGTAGGTTAGCAACGTTTGGAGTGCACATATGGAGTGCACATATGGAGTGCTCCCCATGCATACTCCATATTGAACAAATAGCTATACAATCTTAGAAGAATCTAAAAACGTCTAAAGACAGCAACAGTTCCTCAGATGTTGCCATCCTTTGGCTTTATTGCTATGCAGTAGATAGCTCAAACCAGCAGGGAAACTGTTCTTAGATAGTTAGGAAGTATCTAAGGTTATCCTCAACTTATAACTGGTTGGTTAGCAACTGTTTATTATTATTATTTGAAGTTTGAAGTTCTGACAGAAACCCAAAATGGTATTTACAATCCTGATTCAAAGTTTGGGTGGCCATCCTTCCCCACAGTCACATAATCACATTTTGGGTGCTAGGCAACCAGTATGCATTTACGGCTGTTTGCAGTATCTCAAGGTCACATGACAGAAATTTATGACAGTTTTTCTTTTGCTGGCAACTAACTTTTACTTCTAGCAAAAAACACTCATTGCAGACAACAGGTTTCCTTAACAACTGCTGTGTTCACCTAATGACCACGGCAAAACAGATGTCATAAAATTGGATCAGTCAGGTGGGTCCCTCAATTTACAACTGTAATAACATAGGACAGAAATTCCAGGCTCTGTTACAGATGTTAATTGAGGACTGCCTGTATTGCCAGTATTTAAGGCTCTTTTCAACAAAAACCCAGATGAAAAAATATACATCAAGCCAGCAGAAAGAGTGTGCCTCTGCAGGTCCCTGTGAATGCAAATGGACTATAAAAATGCTGTATGTGGGGAAACTAGCAGTAATGTGACATCAAACAATTGTGCGGTAACAAGTGACGTAAGTACTGCTGTACATTGGAGGAATTGTTCAAATACACTGGTACCTTGGTGCTCAACTGTTTTGAAACTCATCAGATTTGGTACTCAAATGCATTTTGACATGAACATTTTGTCCTGGTACTCAGTTTGTTTGGTACTCAACCCACAAGCTAGAATTGGTTGGTGTCAGCTGTCTTGTGACTCACCATACTATTCCTTATGGGGAAAATGTAGTTAGTACTTATCATTTTTGGTACTCATTGCACCTCCCGGAATCAATTAAGGTTGAGTATCGAGGTACTATTGTAACATCTTAGAATTTATTTCTGCACAAACTGCTTTCTTCATTAAATGAAAATGTGAATTATCAATGCCTGATCATACTGTCCCAAAATACAATGGAAAGAGATGGGAGTAAACATCCTGTTTAAATTGCTGGTTTTCAAATAAGGAATACTGAAAGGCATTAAGAGTGGGGGCAGGTTAAAATTTGGTGAGCTTCTCACATAATAAAGACTTTTATACATTCAATTACTTTAAAGCTGTTAAAAGCTTTTAGGACTATCTGCTGGCAAACATTTGTATCACTTTCAGCCTTCCTTGACAAGGCAGGATAAATACAATTCCTTCTACGATCCACTTTATAAGACTATTAAAACACTTCCATCTTGGATATTTTAATACCATTAAGCTGAAGTGTTCCTCTGACCAAACAATAAAGCAAACCAAGCATGAGCAGCATTAAGATTTTTCAGCATCTTACCAAGCTAGCTTCTTTAATTGAAATTGCTTTTGTAAAATATGTCAATGTTAATTGTATAAGGCAGCAAACTTTTTGAACCGAATTAAAAGGCTATAAGAAAACTATTCAACCATTACCTGCATCGTCCCATTAAAAAAAAAGTTAGGTTGAATTGTTCTAAAATGAAGGGGAAAGGTTGATGTTCCATCTAGTGGTTTTTTTACATTTGAGGAAGAGTCTACCATGCCTATTGACCCTGTATAACAAGTAACTTGTTGTCTTAAGCCTCCCTCCCAGCAGATTAAGGAACTGTAAGAAATGAATTTCATTTACTTGCAGCCCTGCTGTGACTTTGTGAAGCATGCTACCATCCCTGCAAAGCTCTCTGCAGGCTTACTAGGTCAACAGTTCTGAGCTCCTGCCAGACTTTCACAAGGAAATGTCTGAAGAAAATGCCACAAAGAGGATTCTCCAACAACTAGCGTCAACTTACTGGTTTGTTTTTTAAACAAGTTGCCTAGAAAGCCTAAAGGTGTCAAACCCATTTTTTATGCATGAGACTGTGGGGTTCAGCCATCTGTGTTACAGTGCAAAGATCAGAATGGCAGGGCTACATCAGGCAGAAGAGTATAAGGACATGGAGAAAATATTTTTAAAGATATCCTTCTTCTCTTAACTTATTCATATTAATGTCCTGCAGAAAAAAATGTGACATAACATTTGAAGGTAGTCTCCATGGTTTCAGCTGGAGAAGGTAAGCAAAACGGTGTGCAGTGATTTCTACATGGACTTTTAGTTTTCCTTGGAGGAAAATCCAATGGATTCAGTTATCTTCAGCTTGGCCACCAGCATTGCCCAGGATTTTGATATTTCATCCCCCCTTGGCTAGTGGTTAGGGTTCTATATTATCCTTCTAGCTGACTCAGTATCTAGTCAGGGAAACAGGAGCTGTGTAAATCTAATGTGCACAATCCTCTAGAGAATGGAAGGAGAAAAAGGTTTCAAAATAGGTTTCTATGCCTGTAACTATTTCACATTACTTGTTGGGGAGAGGTTGCATGTACATATCTTTCTAGGCCCATTATCTGTTTTGCTCATTTCTATTGTCCAGCTCAATCCTCTGGAGTAATTTGTGGAACAAAATAGATGCAAGATCTCAGCATATGGCAGCCCTATCCAGGTGGGTGTCCACCAGCACTGATGACTACCAGCCGAGTGTGTGAACTGACTATTAAACAGCAGTTCTAAAGACAGTGACACATTGATTTAGCATAGTCAAATACCTGAAGCAGAAGGGAACGATGCCTGAACATCTGCATATTTAAAAAGCATCCTGCATGCCGGCTGGATTTTCTCTATCCCAGGGCAAGCATTTACAAATGTTTTATTTGTGTTTTCAATCAGGCTACAGCAAATTAACTCCCTGGTGTTTGAAGTCTAAAGCAAACTTGCTTCATCATAATTGCCTCTTATTCATAACAAGCAAAAGCTTGTGCCAACTGAGCTCACTCTTGTCTTGAGAGAAGAGGAAAAAAGGGTGGACAGCACAGCACATTTTAAAGACATTCTGAAAGAGCTGCTTCTCTTCATCTGTTCTGAAACAGTCCCTTCACCCAAAGGAGCTTCTCAGAATGTATGACTGTATGGAAGTGTTTTCAGATCTGATTAAAAAGAGGAGGAAACATATACACATAAGCAAGAATAAGCTCAACTTCACGGACTTAAGTATCCAAATTAGGGACAATAACAGTAGTAAGAGTAGCTGCTATTCTTCCATCGAGCTAAAAACAGAAGTTCCACACTCAAAGACAATACAGCTCTATCTTTCATAATGTTCAGCTAGGGAATTTCCCAGAGACATCTCATTACCACTACTGGAGACAGGATGCTGAATAATATAATCTGATCTAAAATGACAATTGTATTTCCATTTTTTGCTGTACTCATCAGGTCACACTATACTTTCAGTAGCTGGGGGCAGAACTAATGCTTGCATTTTTGCTTGCTAAAGCAGGTATTTTAAGAAAAAAATTACTCTGGAGAAACTGCCTTACAACTTCCTCAATCTGATGTGCAGAGCCAACAAGTTTATCTCCCAAAGCCCCTTATATCCATATGCACAAGTATTAACTGCACTTATCTACATCAGGGGTCCCCAATCCCTGGTCCGTAGTTTGGTACCGGTCCATGACATGCCAGCAACTGGGCCGTGCAAACAAGCAAAGCCCCATCTGTGGGATGCAGGCAACATGCAAAACCACGCCCCCCCTCTGGTCGGCAGAAAAATCTTTCTCCATGTACCAGTCTTTGGTGCCCAAAAGGTTGGGGGCCACTGATCTAGACAATCGTTCATGCTCACAACAGGCAACACAACAGGCAATTTGCAGGAAATGCATATGCCTGCCATAAACCCAACAGCCTAAACCTCTCATGCCTGAACATCCCTGATTTTCAGGTACATTGCTGGAAAAGGTTCTGTTAATTTCACAAAGACATTTATTCTTTTAGAGGAAAATAGTCCTCTTTCCTCAGAATACATCATTCTTTTTTCCTTGAGACTAGAAGAATTGTTACCGTTGGATCAGGCCCTTCTGTCATGCTCCTAAAGTTCTCACTCACCTCAGTTTTTCTAATATGAACCAGTGATTTCTGTCCAGCACAGATTCATTGAAATGTAGCAGAGAGCACTTATATAGCTACTAGCTTTCTACCACTGGCTATTTATTACAATTGCTTATGTAGATTATTTACTTTTAGAAACAGGAGCAAAATTGGCCACTTTAGCTGTTGCTTAAGTCATCTATCTTACCACCTGAATTTTCGTTTACTAGGTTCTCTCTTAAAGAAAGCTTGGCTTTCTTTTCAGCTTTTTATGATAAAGTTACCCACTAAAACTCTCTTTCTATAACTTGCTTTAAGATGACAGCTTTCTGTGACTGGCAGCCTACTCATAGATCTATGAAACTATTAGCAACCGAATAGCTATTCTCTTGTTTCAAAGCAGAAGAACCTTCCCAAAAATATTGTGTGCCACCTGAGCAGGCGGCAGCTTAGTGAGAAAAAATTAAAATCACCCAAAAAGCAAAACAAAAAAGTCCAAATAGTTCTAAAAACTTAAAACACAATGCCACAAAAGTCAGTCCCTTTTCAGTGCTGTTGAATAAAATATCTTGCTTGGTTCTTTGATTACTTCTCACAGGGTTCCCACCATGCGTTTCCTGTATCTATAATTAATTAAAATTTTAGATATTTACCACTTCAGTGACATTAATAGTTTTAATTTATTGTAATTTTAGATTCCATATTTATTTTAATATATTTTAGTGTTTATAATTCAATATAGGCTACATCCTGAATTTCATATATTAGATGCATATTAGATGCTAGTTAGATTATTTTACAAATATACTTTAACTCTGTCTTAAATTTTATTTATTATTGGTATTGATCTGTACTGATCATCTGTACTGTAATGAATTGAATTGAACTGAATTTCTCACAGGATCTTGCTTGGGCACTACGGATGTTTCCCTTTAACTCCGCATTTCCTTCAACAAGAAATTTCAAGTGTTGCAGCCCTCTCTAGTTAAGTGAGTCATGCAATTGTTAAGTGAATCCAGCTACCTGTATTGGTTTTACTTGTCAGAAGCCAGCTAGAAAGATTGCAAATGGTAATCACATGATCATGGGATCCTGCAATTGTCATAAATACATACCAGTTGCCAAGTACCTGAATTTTTAATCATGCTACCATGGGGATGCTACAATTGTTGTAAGTGCAAGGATCAGTTGTAGCTAACTTGTAACTTCTAACAGTCACTAAATGAATGGTTATACCTGTAAATGTACTCTGAAAAATCGAGAAGTCATTCCACATTTCTTCTTTTCTAAACAGCCCTCCTCCCTCTATTTGCATGTGCTCAGAATCTTCCTCTCTAAGGAAGAAAAATAATTTCCTTTGTGATGATAAGAACAGGCTGCTGCAGCGCCCTAATTCTGTGCTCTCTTCTTTCTGCATAGATGTGGCATCCTGACAGCTATGCTGCTGTGTGTCCCATTTCCAGCCTCAGCTGGGAGGTCTATGTTTATATGACAGCAAAGGCAGCACAAAAATACTGACTCTTTTATGGGAAACAGCAAAAAGCATTTATACTTTTTAATTCAACCCAATGTGTTGTTACCCATATCACCTCTACTCTTTTATGTTTGAGTATTAATTTAAAAAATGAAGAATCTTTGATTAAACAACTAAGAGAAGAGTTAAATGTTAATGCAGAAAGGGTTTATACAAGTCCTCACCTCCCAGTCCTGGGGAGGCCCAGAAACATTTGGAGAATAGTAAGTGACTTATTTAGGGTAGTCCTAGTAATCCCAACACAAATTTACTCCCAGATCTTTATTCTGGAGAGTCATAAATGAACATACATACAAATGTCCACCACAATTCCTAAAACAAGCTTTAGCACTGTGCTCTGGTACAATCTGGGGGCAGAACTAAGCTTTGAATAAGGTCCCAAACATATCTTACAGTATATGTCTCTTAACTATAAGGAGCAAATATCATTTCATATAGCTAGCTAGCAACTTTTCATAGACAAAGAAAAGTATAAGCTTTTGACATTTAAGAAGACTGCCTTTGTTATAGTTTGCCATGCCTCACTTGATCAAGCTTATGCTCAAAACTACCTTTGTATCCCAGTAGTACTGCTCTGCTTCTATTTCTCGAGTTTACATTTCCTTTTCTCTATCCACAAATGCAATGAATTCAGTACATAATGGTTTTCTTGGACCACATTCTGTAACTTCTAATATATAGTAAAAGATGAGGCATGCAGGTTGTGAACTGTACCACACTGAAAAGGGAACAACCAAACATTCTACTTCAGGTAACAGTGCCTGTGGTGAAATTCTAGAAATCTCAAGACCAGGATTACCACAGTTTTGCCCTTCTTCATTCCACCAAAAGCAATACAGTATTTCTTCTAAATAAAGAATTTCTGTAGCTAATTTCAATTCAGTACTATCATGAGGAATTTCAGAATACAGGTATCTTAATAATATGGCCACTCAAGATATTTCCAAAAATATGGAGTAGCACATTTGAAATTTTGAAATGATCTTCTGAATATTTTTACAAAATGGCTAACATAGAGAATTAACTATTTACAAAAGAGTTGCTACAATAGTTATGGCCAATAACATGCTTTTAATAGAAAGCCCAACTGGTGAAGATTATTTCACAAACCTGAAGAATTTCCTATGCTCTCCTTTACCTCAGACATTTATTTGGTTTACCTCAGACATTTATTTGGTAGCTAGATACTCTTCTAAATAGCTAAGTTGGTTTTATACTGCATTTTATATACCACATACCTTGTGGCAATTCATGAGGTGAAGTGTAAATACTTCTCCACATTAATTGCATCTGCAGATAATTGCCCAGCGACCCTCTTTAAAGTAAGCCGTCTCTTCTTAGGGAAGGAAGAGATAGAGGTCCATCTGAAGGGGCGCGCTGAGGAATTTGCGGATTTTCTGGAAGACAAAATTGCTCGACTTCGTTCCCAGTTAGATGCCAGCGTAGTTGCTGATCCGGTGGAAGCTTCTGTGGCAGGTTCTTGCCCTGTTATCTGGGAACGGTTTGACTCTGTTCCTCCTGAGGAAGTAGACAGGATCCTAGGGAGTATGCGCGCGAGCACCTGTATTTTAGACCTATGTCCCTCCTGGCCTGTGAAAGCTTCCCAGGAGGTGACAGGCTGGTGGACTCTGGCAGTGATTAATGCTTCTCTACAGGAGGTGATGGTGCCCCAGCACTTTAAGGAAGCTGTGGTCCACCCTCTTCTTAAGAAGCCGTCACTGGATTCCACACGGTTGGATAATTTCCGACCTGTCTCCTTCTCTTTTGGGGGAAGGTTGTTGAGAAGGTGATTGTGCAGCAGCTTCAGAGGTTTCTGGATGAAATGGATTATCTACCCCTACCAGTCAGGATTCAGGCCTGGATTTGGGACAGAAACAGCATTGGTTGCACTTTTGGATGATCTCTGGAGGGAGCGGGATGTGGGTAGTGCATCCATCCTTGTTCTACTTGACCTCTTGGCGGCTTTTGATACCATTGACCATGGGATTCTCCTGAGACAGTATCAGGGGATGGGAGTGGGAGGCCTTGTGCTGTCTTGGTTCACTTCCTTCCTCTGCGGCCGCTCTCAGTCAGTGTTGATAGGAGGGGAGAGATCCAACCCTCACCCACTGCTTTATGGGGTTCTGCAGGGCTCGGTACTCTCTCCACTCCTGTTCAACATTTATATGAAACTGCTGGGTGAGATCATCCATCACCATGGACTGAGTTATCACCAATATGCTTATGATACTCAGCTGTATGTCTTGGCCTGTGGTGAGTTAAGTGTTGCTGTGTCCTCCCTCTCACAATGCCTGGAGGCTGTTAGGGGCTGGATGGGGAGCAACAGGTTGAAACTAAACCCATGCAAGACCGAGTGGCTCTGGGTCTGGGGTTTGTTGGTTCAGGGAGAATTACCACCTTTAGTCTTGGATGGGGTGGCACTACCCCAAACAGACCCTGTGCGTAATCTGGGGGTTCTCCTGGACTCACGACTCCTGTTCGAAGAGCAGGTGGCAGTCGTGGCCAGAAAGGTCTTTGCGCAACTGCGGGTTGTGCACCAGTTACATCTTTTCCTGGATCAGCGGTCCCTACTCACAGTCACTCATGCCCTGGTCACTTCCTGTCTTGATTATTGCAATGCGCTCTACATGGGGCTGCCCTTGAAGAGCATCCAGAAGCTCCAGTTGGTGCAAAATGCAGCGGCCCGCCTGGTTTTATGCAGACCCTGGTGTGCACATGTATCACCTCTCCTGCAGGGCCTGCATTAACTGCCGATTTGCTTCTGGGTGCAATTCAAGGTGCTGGTTGTCACCTTTAAAGCCCTTCATGGCTTGGGTCCGGGTTATCTGAGGAAACATCTCTTGCCAGTGACATCTACCCGACCCATTAGAGTGAGGAGGCAGGGAATGCTGCGGGTCCCACCTCTGAGGGAGATACACCTGGTGGGACCTAGAAGAAGGGCCTTCTCTGTGGTGGCTCCAGCTCTCTGGACCATCATTCCCCCAGAGATTAGAATGGCCCCCTCATTAATACTATTTGGAAAGGCACTGAAGACCTGGTTTTGCCAGCGGGCCTGGGGAACCCAGAGAGGAATGGAACCTATCAAATGGCTAGTGTGACCCGCTGTCGTCGGGGTGGGGTGGGGAGTTTTTGTTTTTGTTTTGTTTTTTTCCCCCAAATTTTGTTCTATTGTACTTTACTAATTTATTTGATTCTTTTTGTTAGTTCTTATTGTTTTTATTTTTATTTTTTGTTTTAAATATGATTTTACATTATGTGTAAGCCGCCTTGAGTTGCCATGGGCTTAATAGGCGGCAATATAAATAAATAAATAAATAAATAAATAAATAAATAAATACTAGCCTATTCCCCCCTGAAAGAGAGGGGCAGTCCAGAAACATGTAATATAAATAAAATCTCCATCTTTATTTTGTAGAATGTCACTGCTCTTAGAATAAAGTAACATTTCACACTATGTCAGAATTCATTTTTTTCATTAAAAGAATCTAAAAAGTCAAATGGAGACAAGGATGTCCATGGAAACAAACTGGAGAATCACAATCCCTCATATCCTGTACCTCTCAGTGATATGGGAGCTGACAAACCTAGATTGGAATATACATACCATACTTCTCTATCTTTGCAAATTCAGAGTTCCTAAAATACACTAAAATAACATTACTCTTTCAAAGATGTATAGGTAATTGGGAACTTGGGAATAAATTAAACTACAGAGGGCAACTTTATTATTCAGACAACAACTTCTATAATCCCTTGCCATAGCTATGATGTTTAGGGCTAACGAGGCATCAAAATAAAAGCACCAGTTTGTAATAAAAACAGATTCTTGCAATGAAAATGCATGTTGGGTATGTTTCAGAGCATGGACAAAAGAATAGATCATATTTCTCAATTCTTTATTAAATAGACACCAATTTATGCAAGTTGTAAAAGCATTTGATTAAACAAAGTAACATTTACATGCAATAATAAATTCTTCAGCTTTCTGCTTTATACAAGAAGAATAAGATACCAGATATTATTCGTACCTCACTGCTTCTATCAGAATCTGCAGCTATCACCCTTGGATGACTCCATTTGCAGTTCACTTTTTGTTACATGAAAATCAGAAACTCCTGACTTGTTTTATTCTGAATTAGCTATAGCTATATTTCAAAGCCAAGAATCATGGCTTCTGACTCTCTTTTGTTAAAGTAAGAACATAGCAGAGTTCCTGAATCACATATGATGATAAAATAGCCCATGGACTAAAAACTATATGTTAGACAGTCAAATCTTTGGGCCAGACAGATAATACAACAGTTATTAAGTACCAGCAAACTGTTCATTCTCGATTTGTGTGAAAATACAGCCAGTGCAGGTTACTTACATTAAAATGATTTAACAGCTGTACTTCATTTCCCTAAATTTAGACTATATGGCACACCTGTTGTTTCTTGCAGCTGTTCACCAGCCAGGTACTTTCCCAAGTAAAAGACAGAAAACAGAGCCAAAATTTAAAAGTCTAAATTGCACAAGATTGGTCCTACAGAAAATATTGCAAAATAATAAAAGATGCCTTAAATGTTTATATGTATGTCTTGGAAATCTTTGCAAAAATCTGAGACATATTTAATTTTGCTTGCTTCTTTGGTGGTATTTTAAAGATGTTTCCCTATCTCTTCCTCCAATCCCAAACTATTAGTCACATAAATGCAGTGAAGATTGCAGAAGTGGGGAAGAGCTGATCTTTGTGCTAATATTTTTTTTGTCATGCATTCATTTTATAAAATTCATTTTATAAAACACATTATAAAACACATTACTGAAAAATAAATAAACCAAAACATATCTTTTACAGTTCTCCAGTGTGGAAAAGTCATTCATTATTCCTTTTCATCCTAGCACACAACATTTTTAAATAGTTTAGTATAGAGGAAATGGTTGTGTTTTAGAGACACTGTATATCCTGAACATTTAATTGATCTCAAGACTATTAAATGCACTTTAAAAATAGAACTGTTTGTGACTGAACAAGAAATGTAAAGAAAACATATTAAATAGCTGAATACTGCAGACGGCATTCAAATGAAATTGGGGAAACAAACAACATTATTCATGACAGAGATCTGCAAGTAATACCGTTTATGAGAAAGTGGAAATTAGTTGTGACATTTTTCAAGATCAAAGTTCTATTCATAATTATGCGTACTAAGTAGAAGCAGTACTTTGTTCTCACCCTCTTCCCCATATTCAAGCACAAGTTTCTCTTTCTCCTGGACTTTTCCTGAAAACTCAGGCAATAACTAATATATGGAGCACAAAACTTTAAACAAAAGGTTTAATGGATTTAGATGTCTCTGTCTCTCTGTCACACATACACATGGTCAAACACGTTTATGGAATTGCTTTTAATGGTGATGGGATAGAAATTTAATTAACAGTAATACATATATACAATTTCAGTTTCATATGATTCAAACTCACTTGCAGTTAAGCACATTGATTAACAGAGTAGTCCAGAGAATAGTGTGGAAAATGTTAAGTTTTGAGAGAGAATTTCTTTGCCCAAGTGCTATACTGCAACTTTCACAATCGTAATAAATTTTCAGACTTTTTGCTGAAAATGGAAAAAAGTGAATTGGTGATTTATGAATTTGCTAATTAAAAGGGGTTGAACATGTAAAGAAGGAACCATGTAATATAATTTTAAAGAGGGAGGAGGGATAATAAGTTTGTTTGTAACTGCTATAAAGAAGTTCCATTTTTAGTCCATAAATTCCAGAATAAAACACCCTGCAATTCTCAAACTGGGTCATCCCAGAGGCTGATGGGATTAGCAATCAAACTACATTTCCTCCCCAAAAATATTAGAATTCCTTCATAACAACAATTATACCTTATACAATTAAATTACACAATTTAAAATTAAAATCATTAAAAATATTAATTTAGGAAAGACTGTTCTTCTGTAAAACCAAAGCTATTTACCTGCCAAGATAAGAATTTAATTTATTTATTTATTTATTTGATTTCTATAACTGCCCACTGCAGCAAACAACTTTGGGTGGCTAACACTTCAATAACTTTCAAACTGTGCCCATAAAGTTTTAACAAGAATTAAGTTCCATGTAGAAATAATAGTAAAAATATAAGCCAAATGATCCAGCTGGAATCCTGGGCAGTTAAAACCTGTATTCATAAGATACTAACAATTAAAAAAAAGAAACACTTGCGGTATGTCCATCCTATGAAAACTTTTTCAAGTTCCTGAATTCAGTTTAAATTCAGCTTAAATTTTTGCTTTTTAAAAGTAAAAATCACCCCTTCCAATTTATCCTATCAGACTGGGAATTTTTTAAAAAATTCAGCCAGGAAGAGATATTCTTTTCATTTACAGAGAATTCTAACAGGAATCTCTTTCAGAACAATTATATCTGAATTTTCCATTTTCAATCTTGTATTAAAATTTTGCTGTACGACTTAATGTCATCTGCTTTCTAATAAAATGCACCAAAATATCTCTAGAGGCAGTCCTCATTCTGGCAAATCTGGAATTTATTCTAGAAAGCTTATCAATTGCAGCTTCCATATTTTCCTCTATATCCAAAACATTTGCCAAAACTTTAATAGGCACGCTCGATTATTTTCATCTGCAACCTCTAGAACAATTCTTTATTTCAGAGTTCTTTCTCCCTTAATTCCATTAAAGACAGATTATCCAATTCTCTTTCCAACTCTCTGCCGTGAACCTTTATGTTACCCTCTAAAATTTCCATTCTGCCATAATTTTGTTTCATTTCTCCAGAAATTTGCTTCACAGAACTTGCAATCTTTTTGACATCTTCTCATTTCCTTTCCTCATAAATCTTTCAACCATCCTTTTTTTCAAAAGTTTCCATTTTATTTTCCATCTGATCAAATTTGTTTCCCATCTGGTCCAAAAGATTCTGAAGTATATCTTGTGTAACATTTTTTTTCCCACTAGTTGCTCTCCTGCCCCCTCTTAACATTTTTCTAATTTTTAATCCAAAAGTAGAAATGTCACATGCAGAGATAAAAAGACAACCCACCTCTCTTACTGTATTTTTGTTTCTGACAGTTACATTTTAATAGATCCTAATAATGTCAATCACAGCAAGCATCGCATCTCCATAGGAACTACATTTCACAATCTCAGTCTGGTTCTTTGTCTTCTCTTTTGTTATGCAGATTCCAACAAACTTTCCCATGCTGGACTGGCCTCTGCAACTGGCTTAGTGAAAAATTAAACCCAAGCAAAATTGAAATTAAACCCTTTTTAAAGGGATAAAAAAGTAAAAAGAAAAAAATACTGTTTCCTTATCTATTTTTAAAACTTTCTTGCATTTTAAACTTTTTTTCAAATTGTTCTTGAAATTCTAAGACAAAATATTTTTCTTGGAGTTTTCTTTGTAATCTAGAAGAGGATTTAACTCATCACAAGGCATTTTTTTTTTTTAATTACATTTATATGCGGCCCTTCTCCGAAGACTCAGGGCGGCTTACAATTTTTGGAGCACAATCCAATGTGCTCAGCAATAGCCTTCATTCCATTGTATATGCCTGCTTATTACTAAGCGGCATTTTTACAAGGTCAGCTAATTGCCCCCAACAATCTTGGGTCCTCAATTTACCTACCCCGAGAGGATGGAAGGCTGAGTCAACCTTGAGCCTGGTGGGATTCGAGCCTACAGTAATTGTAGACAGCTGGAACTTAAATGCAGGCATTTACAGCCTGAGCCACCAAAGCTCTTTCTTTTATCTTTGCCACAGATGAAATCTGCCTTCACCAAACTCCTGGAAGTTTGGAAGCTACAAAAGCTTTGTGGTTTCTGCAGCCAACCCAGAATGAATCACCATCTGAAGTACACATAGTTAATCTCATAATTTCCCTTTGATTTTGGGATATTGCAACATCCAGAATTTGCCCCCCATTCCCGTTATCAGCTACTTTTCAGATACCGTTATTCCACCAAAATTCTCCACAGACATTCCTAATTCCCCATCAGAAACTCAGATTCTCCACTGGAAACTCCAAATTGTGGTGCTGATAATTAGAAAAAATGCATAATAAGAAAAAGTGAGCTTTTTATTGTAATCATATCATAAGAAATAACTTTGCAATTATATATGAATTTGCTACAAAATAAATTGGAAGCTTCTATTTCTTTGTTTTTTCTTCTGCACTTTTGGCTTTTTTTCTTTTTTCTTTTCTTTATTCTTATTAGTTTGTGGGTTTTTATGTTCTCTTTAATCCTTGTGATGAAGTGTGTGTGTGTGTGCGTGTGTATGAAAATATTTCAGTATCCTTCAGTTTTCTCCAAGCTGAAAATCAACTAATTAAATATGGCATTTAGTACTATTAACTCAACAAATGTATATTACTTTAAGCCTTCAAAATGAGATGCATGTTTAAATATTTTGCATCTGTGTAATACAGACTCACATTTCCCAAGCATGAAAACCATAATAACACCTATTGCTCTTGTGACTGTTATGGGACAAAGGTGTACATGTATAACAAACAACCACAGAGTTGCATTGGATAATATAGTGCTGAGCAATGCAAC
Organism: Naja naja; assembly: GCA_009733165.1. NCBI lineage: Eukaryota > Metazoa > Chordata > Lepidosauria > Squamata > Elapidae > Naja > Naja naja. The sequence continues at coordinate 30,267,632 of CM019148.1, read as the reverse complement.
TCATTCACAAACACATTCCTCATTGCTACATACAAAACTAAGACTCTGCTCACTTTGAGCCCAGTTCTCCAATCCTACAACAGAGGCCTTATGCAAGTTTGTGATCTCAAGTTTCCAACAGCTAGGAAAGCATTATTAATCTGTTCTAAAATCCAGCTCTTACAACTTGTTTGAAAAATAAAAAGGGAACCAACATTCCCACTCATAGCCAACAGAGTCATTCTGAGACTGAGGTGGGTGATACCTAAATCTGATAAACAAACAAATAAATAATGGCATATATATTTTTTAAATTATATTTTCCAAACAACTTAGGAAATGCCTTCATTGTTTTTAGAACTTTTAATTTTATTTATTAGTCTCAGCGCCATGGAAAAGTTACTTGAACTAAAAATATGTACAATTAATTTAACCAGGATATTACAACAGCAGCGACTAAAATGGCAGAGAGAGAAAAAGAGAAATATACAAAATTAAAACACCAAATAAAGTGAATAGATCTATATGAGAAAGAGGGAGGGAGGGAGGCTTTGTCCTGTCAGTCAGGTGTCTCGGAGTTAATCATTCCAAGGTAGGAAACTACTACTTAGAAAACCCAACTATACACAAGTATTAATAGAACATATTATCACATGCAAGAACACATTCAGAGCACCACTTCAAAAGGTGATTTTTAAGACCCAAATGTAAACATACAAGAATAGGCATTACTTTAGTATAAGTTGCTTAATAGATTAAAATCCCCTATACAAAATAGATATTCAAGGGAAATGGGAGCCAATGAAAGTGGGCAGCTGTTATCACATGAATCATAATGCCTAGTTCCACTCACTACAGTAGCAATTATATTATTGACTAAAGAGAGCCAGTTTTAATTAATGGTTTAAGGCAGCAGGCTAGAAACCAAAAGACTAGTTCTACTTTTTCCTTAGGCAGGAAAACAACTGGAGGACTTTGGGACTAGTCACACTCTCAGCCCCTGTAAAAAGACCACGGCAAGTTACTTCCAAAAATCTTTCCATGAAAAACTATATGAACTTATCCAGGCAGTTGCCATGAGTAAAAAATGCCCTGAAGATATAAGATTTTAAAAAATCCTGGGTTTATCTGAAATAATAGCTGAGCATTTCAATGCTTTATCTGATTCTAAACAAAACGGTAAGTGCCATTTCATACAAATATTAATGAGCATGGGGATAAGAAATAAACACCAAAGGATCCCATAACACAAACGTCGCAAGAGTGAGCAAAAATCCCCAGTACTTCCTGGAGATAATCTGAGATAGCAGCAGAATCAGCACAATGCAGTACTATCGTACCCGACACCCAACTCACACAATCTCTTCAAAACGATATTGCTATCAAAAACTGTTGAGAATTCTGGATGAATCAACAGGTTATATCCCCTTGTTACTTTCCCCTGGCAAAGGACAGTGGTGTCCAGAAAAGGATATTAGTCTTTGGACTATATTCAGATCTTTTCGATCCAATTTTTTTTTCCTTCTAACTTATTAAGAATACTTACATACTATTTCTTTTTTTGGGGTGGGGGGAATCTGCAGTAGTTACAGTAATTTAAAAAAGCATTAGATCAAAACAGAATAAAGACAGAATAAAAGAAATCCTTACATATACTTTATTTATTTTATTTATTTATTTATTTATTTGACTTGTATGCCGCCCCCTCTCCCAAAAGGACTCAGGGCGGCTCACAGTTAAAACCAGTACAATAAATTAGTTACCTAAAATAGAATTAAACCAACCAAGCCAAATTAGACTAAAACAGGTTATAAAAACAACCCCCCCAAGAGGAGTCAGCACAGCGCAGCCTGCTCAAATAACCAGGTTTTCAAGTCGTGGCAGAAAGTGCGGAGGTCAGGGGCCAGGCGGAGCCCCAGAGGTAGTTGATTCCAAAGGGCGGGAGCCGCCACAGAATAGGCCCTCCCCCGCGTCACCGCCAAACGACACTGTGATATCACACAGAAACACATATATGGGTAAATGGCTAGAATGGCCAATTTGAAAACTTTAAAAAACCCACCTAAAACGCATTAAAATTGAAGCCTCACATAGATATTCTATAGGACAGACACCATCATAAATAACCATCTCTATTCAACAAGCTTCAGCAGAGTCCACTGAGGACTTCAAGTTTCTGGGAGGCAAATATATTTCAAGGTGCTCTTTTGGGGGTAACCCGATAGTGAATTAGGTGCATATAGAAAACAGCAAAGTCATATCAATGTTTTTATTTCCATAAAGTAAAACCAATGTATGTTCTTGGATGAAAACTTTCTTTAATCTGTGGGCTGATAATACAGTATCTAAATATATTCATCTGATGCAATATGAATTATTTATTCTAAAGAAAATTGTGCTTATTAGTAACTGGTCATAGTGATCTTTGACCAATCTATCTTATTTATTCGATTTTTATGGCTGCCCACTAGCCAAGTGACTTTTAGTGTTATACATTTCATGTTGCAATCTGAAAAAAAAATTCTATCCATGAAAAATACACTAAAGAGGGCTTCCAAAGCAGAAGTGTCTAGAGCCTGTAAGTACCCTCTCTCATCCCCACCATTCAGCTTCTAGACCAGTCCCATGAACAGACTAATAGAGAACCCAGAATCATAAACCAAAATATGAATCACAGTGGCCAAACTAACCGCTTCTAAAAATGAGCATAGCTCATTCAGCCAGTAGTAGTACTCCTAGCCATAGCGATTATTTAAATTACTCATCAAAATAGAGAATGTAGAAGCATTATCAGAGTGTGATTCTGTTCCTTCAGATGGAGCCAAATCCATCTAATCAAGAGCTGGATAGGGTCACTCTGACCATTTCATCTGTGCAACGTACTGTTCCTCATTTTTATCTTTATTCCTCACATATCATCATATTCATTTAACAACCCCATAATTCCTTGCGGGGTAGAGTCTGGGCAACTGAATGGTGCTAGCAGAGTGTTTTAATGGCCAGATGCCCTTCCTGTTGCCAATGTGGAGTTTTGTTCAGCAGATATATTCTCAGTGTGCCCAGAGAGAGAGAAATCTCACATATGAAACTGCACTATTTCAAAGAGTTGGCAAAGGCATAATAGGTGTTGGTAACTTATTTAAGTGATCACTTCACCATTATTGTCAGCAGTCTTAGAGTAATTCTGATTCTATTAGCTTTATAAATGATACACGGCAAGCCCAGCCAACAATGAATGCATAAACCCACCTGGCAAAGAAAAGAAGGAGCTAGTGGAAGTTGTGCATTGTGAAAGCATGGTGACCGCAAGCCAACCCACACAAATGAACCTTTCCTATGGTTAGCTAATTCTGTTGAAATTTTTACTACAATGATATATTTAATTTTAATTTAATTTAATAATTGGACTTGTATGCCGCCCCGTCTCCGAGAGGACTTGGGGCGGCTCACAACTAAAACAACAACAATAAATACATTAAAAAATGAATTAAACAGTACAAGCCCAGATAAAAACAATTTAAAACCCCCTCCCCGAGATGTCAGTCCAGCCCGGCCTGTTCAAACAGCCAAGTTTTCAGATCGTGGCGGAAAGAGCGGAGATCCGGAGCCAAACGGAGTCCCACAGGGAGTTGGTTCCACAAGGCGGGAGCCGCTACAGAGTAGGCCCTTCCCTGGGGCACCGCCAGCCAACAGTGTCTCGCGGACGGTACCCTGAGAAGTCCCAGTCTGTGCGCTCGCACAGGACGATCGACATTCGATGTCGGCAGGAGATGCTCCCGTAAATACCCCGGACCCAAGCCATGAAGGACTTTGAATGTTAATACCAATATGCACATACACTATTCAGATTCTCAACAGCTGTAAAACTATTAAAAAGATACATCTGAATGTTAAAATTTTGAGAAGATGCAGGTCCTACATTAATACTTGGAAACAATAGATGGTCCGAAAAGTATTTAGTTATCCACCTTTGCCCCGTCTCTTTTCATTATAGAACCTAGATCAAGATTTGCCCAGCACCCAAGGTTTCCTCTACAAATATAATATAGGGCCTCTGTGCAAAACAGTAGTCCAGTTCTTTGCATATCAGCAAGATATATATATATATATATATATATATATATATATGTAGGTCTTGGTGTATTGGTCTTGTCCGTGTAAGATTGAGAATACCTTGGCAGCGTTTGTGAAATCTCATCCGTCATCTTCAGGCTGGTGTCTTCAGCTTCGTTCTCCTGGGAGAAGTTGAAGGCTGAAGACACCAGCCTGAAGATGACGGATGAGATTTCGTCATCTACAGACCAATACACCAAGACCTACATACCTTTACCGTGAAAATCTGAAAACAAATATATATATATATATATATATATATATATATATATATATATATAGAATAGTTAATGCCCATTAGTACTACATATAAAGAAAAAATGCTTGCATTATGTAATTTATATTATGTATAGGATGTATTTAGAGTCATGCACTCCCATTGTTACAATATAAAACATTTCATCTTCACTCCATTTTCTTTTTTTAAACATTTTTTAAATTGAGTTATAAAAGATACAAAATACAAAAGTAAATAGAAAAGCAGCGAGGAAGAAGAGGGGGAAGAGAAGAGAGGAAGGATAAGAAAAGAAAAAGAAGCATTGACTTCCAACTCTCTCTGTTGCAGTAAAATAAGGCATTAGCATCAAATCACATCTTTTTGTTTTTTCATAATATGAACAAGCCATTTCTATAAAGATCTATCAGTCTAATCGGTAAAACCTAAAATCAAAGTTTTATTCTTTTCCCCTTCAAGCATGAAGTTCAGAAGTGGTGTCCATCTTCGCTCCATTTTCTTAGCAGCACTATACATTGCTGAAAAAATGCTATTGTAAACACACAGAAAGGCTGTAAAATATGCATGTATCTTAATAGTCAAATATTGATCTCTTAATGGAAAAAGTCCAATAGTTTTTTTTTCTAATGAAGTATGAAGATATGAAGGAAGAAGGGCATTTAGCAGAAACACCGTCAAGGTAAGCATAGCACAGGAAACATCAGGATAACAGGAGCCTCTGTGGCGCAGTGGTTAGAGTGCAGTACTGCAAGCTACTTCTGCTGCAGCCAGCTGCCTACAATTTGGCAGTTCAAATCCCACCAGGCTCAAGGTTGACTCAGCCTTCCATCGTCCGAGGTGGGTAAAATGAGGACCCAAATTGTTGGGGGCAATATGCTGACTCTGTAAACTGCTTAGACAGGGCTGTAAAGCACTATAAAGAGAGGGCTGTAAAGCACTATAAGTCTAAGTGCTATTGCTATATGCTATTTTAGAAGAAAATCCAATTTTAAAACTTGTTCCAAAACCATGTGCTTTGTCTAGGCTCAAGGTCACTGGCAGATTCAAAGTACTAAGCAGGTAACACAAAGCCACATTCATATTCAGCTTCCAATATAAAAGGCAATGGCTATTTCATAAATACTATTATGCACAGTAGAATGACGTACCACATTTGGACAGTAAATGCTTTTAAATTCAGAAGCATGGAACAAACATGTGCAATTCTTTTTATGTAAGTACCAAAGGCTTGATGTACTTACCTGATGGCATTCTAATTGAATCAGCTATTAAAGTTTTAAATTTCTGAAGACCAATCACTGCAGTTAGCCTTGATTTAATTTCCTGCAGTAAATTACTGCTATGCAGATTTGTGGCCCTGTAAAAAAAAGGCAGAGAGGCCAAACATTAGGAACCATTGAACATTTACTTTTATGGAAAATGTAGAATTCATATTTGAAATGCTGTCACCTCAAAGAAAGCTTTAGCATGCAGGAGTCAGCACAAGCAGTCAAAAAATCAGGTAAGTACAGAAAGTAAATCATAGGAGAGAAACAGGGACAGCTAAAATAAAACCAAAACAAAATGCTTATTGTTTCAGCCTCTTAATACACTTTTTAAAATATGCTAACAAATTAGTGATATCAAACACATGAGAAAGTTACTATTTTAAACTACTTACTTCCTCCCAACCCCCACCTTTTCAATAGCTAAGCTAAATTGAGAAAGCTAACTTAAAAAAAAACCAGCAAAATGCAGCTCTCAACAAATTCCTTCATTTAACAGTGTGTGGTTCTAAAACAAGCTAAGAAATAGCTTAAAACTGGGCCATTTCTCAACAAGCAGTCAACTTCTTTAAAAAGTTTAAAGAACACTGCTCTACTTGCTAGGCTATTTCATGTCCATGTTTCCTTAACACCGTATGCTGAACCTACCTTGCAAAGAGCATTTTATGTGCTCTGTAAACAGAGATTATAGTACAGAGAAGCAAATGTTGTGACACAATTAGTTAGAGCTTTAGACAGTGCTCTATGGCAAAAAACTTTAAACTATCTTACAGCTCAAATCAGACAGGTGAGCCTGCAAAATGCACTTTAAACTATAACGTGGATTAAGAGAGACTTAGAGTACAGAATAACAGGCTTGGAAGGTCTTTTAATCCAATCCCCTACTTCATCTGGGGACCCTATACCACTTTCATCTTGCTAGAACCATATTCTTAACAAAGACTAAACTCTGAAAAATCTTCCTGCAATCACTTCTCTCTAATCTTAGGTATATAGAAAAGTTATTTAAGCCACCTATTTTCAAAAGCAAGAAGATTTCAAATCAAATATTTATTACGGTCATAAAGTATCATTAGGAAACTGGGGTACAGTCAATTAAGAAGCATAGAAGATACATCAGATTTTTATAGAGGTTTATTTATATAATGTTTATTTAAAACAATTATATAGCCACTCATCTTATTTCAAACTCTGGGCAGTTCCCAATCAATAATTAGAACAACATCAATAATAATACAACATAATGCAAACATGCAAGTAGTCCTTAAGTCCAGTGGTGGGATGCTGCTGGTAGTTCTGACAATCAATTGGCCTCACCCACCCACCCGTCCTTTATTTCCTACTTTCTAGCTCATCTCAATTGCGCGGCACAGCTGATCCCCCCCCCTGTTCTTACTTATCATTGCTGACTTGGAAAGTAAGCAGCTGAGCTTCTAAATGCTCCATTTTCAGCACCGCACACAAGTGCCTTAGATGCACACGTGCACAAAGTGCGTGCTCACTGAACTGATTGTTAAACCAGTAGCAATACACCACTGCTTAAGTTACCACCATTTATTTATTGACAGTTCAAAGTTACAACAGCCTTGGAAAAAGTGATTATGACCTGTTCTCAAAATTACAAATCTTCCTGGTTATGGCTGGTCAACATTAAACCACTTCAAGTCATGTCAGAGACAAGTGCTGTTTGCCCAAACCTGAAACCTCAGTGCTAAAGCCTCCAGCACTCTTTTCTTAAGTTCCCAGACTATCTTCCAATTACAATTACCAAAAATCACTGGTCTGGTTTCCTGCTGTTTTGAAGCAAATGAAAACAGTAATATAAGCTTCAAAATAGGCTTCTCAAGATTATTTTAAAAGGAAAACCATCCCCAACTGAGAACAAAATCCATAACATGCTGGCTCTGTCCACTGTGTGCCATCACTCTATCCAATTTATGTTCTGTCCTCCAAAAACAAAGCATGCAAAAAGTTTGCCTGTCTCTATCTTAAACACTTCTGTTCAGGCAAGCAAGGATTAATTGATATCCACTGCTTTTTGCCTCTAGTTTTTTGCCTCAACTGTGCCACATGCTCAAATGTTCCTTTCCCCACTTAAAAACTGCTTCTTGCTTTGATCTCTACCTGTAGTGCCAGTTCTCCCAGATGTCGATTTCCAGAGAACCATCTGGCACGCATCATGCTGTAGTTCCATGTGCATTTTAATGTCTCAGCAATATTCACCTCAAAAACATTCAGGCCAGTGTTACATAGATCCAAAAAACCTGGGAAAATACTTTTTTGATGGATGGGGTGATTGGTTGGCTTCAGTTATTATAAATGGGCTTTAATACCATAATTACTTTCCTTTTCTGGCATCATTAGAAGCCATCCCAATTATAATAACAGCACAGACTCCAACACCATTTTCCCTTAATGAGCCTGACAAACCTACAATGTACTCCCAGTACTGTATTGTAGCTCAAAGTGAATTCAAAAACAGAAGCAGGCCCTTTAATGGAATGAAGTTCACATAAAAATGAAGGGATATGTGAGCTCAAAAAAATCAAAAACTTTGTAAAACTACTCTAGATCCTAACTGATTAGCTCATTGACATAAATAAATGAGCTCAAGGAGAAAGCTTTGAGTGTAAAGCTGCTTCAGTTCACAATGGGGTATCTGTGCAATCAAATGATGACTTGGACATCCACATAACAAAAAAAATAAAATATAAATCCTGAATGAGGTGAATTAATTTATAGATACTTCCTAATTGCCCACCAATATTCATGATGAGTAATATGATTCCTCTTGGCACTTTTGTTAATGCATATTTCCTTCTGCAACAATGCTTGATGGATTCATCTTTTTAAAAATTAACCTTACTTTCAGGTGGCTATGAACACTTCAGAATGAAATGCTGAGGCTCCAAAATGAGCAATATGGTAACAATGGATGGTGGAATCTAGCATTCCTCACTACTTCAGGAAAACAATGGAAAATAAGAAAGGGATATTTTATCGATCCAAAAGCACAAAACAGTCCAAAACTATTCACATTATTGCTCTCTGGCTTTTGGGAAGGCTTGAAACAAGATATGTGGAAACCTGGGGTTGACTACAAGGAGGAACTCTGTTATAAATAGCCTTTGTGTGATTGTGCTCATGACTCTTTCTCGAAATTCTAAATGTGTATCCTAAAAGATTGTATAGTGTAACTATGATTGTCCACCAACTTGTTGCTGTTTGCTTGACAGGTCTTTATTACATATATTTGACACTTACCAACAATATCTCTCCTAGCCTAATTTGCAGCAACATACATTTTAATTAATTAAAAATGAAATAGTACTGTAGCTCGAACACATTACTAGTTTAATATAAATAAAATGTGAATAATATCAAAATTCTAAATATTTTTTACTTGCTTCTTAGTTGTACATAGTATCCTTCTTTATTTTCCCTCAAACAACTCTACGAGATAGACTGGGTTTAAACTGTGATTGGTTCCAGGACAATGAAAGAGATTTCATAGGGAAGGGCTATGTTTAACTCTAGGTCTAACCCAAAGCCTTCATTGCTTTCTAAGTATCGAAACAATTCAACTTTGCCAAGTCTACCTAAGAATACAAAATGGTATAAACCAAGGCAAAAATAATTCCCACAAAAGTACATTTTTCTATACCACAAATGTAATCAAATGCTTTCTGGGCATTTCTAAACTTCATTTTTCCAGTAACTCATAAGTGAAAGTCAGCAGGGATCTCTATAAATGTAGAAATTTTCCCCAGCACAATGTAATCTACCCTGCTGATGACAGATAAATCAAGCTGTATCCTGGCTGACATCATTCTTAAATTCTTAAATGTTAATGAATTCTAAACCAACAAAAACAAAAGGCCATTAGTAAGTTTATTAGGCAGTTCAATGTACTTTTAGTATCATCCCTTAGTTTCAGAACTAAGTACTAGATTTGCATCCTTCTAAATGGTGGGTATCAGGTCTAGCCTATTCAGGTTCCTGAATGTGGGATCAGAATCAAATTTTGCATGTACAGTAAAATTGTCATTAGAAGCTGTTACCATTCTGCCTGGACAGATTGGGAGCAAAGTCATTTTTTGCTATTATAAACACATTACAATAAAAGTAAAAATTGATCCAAAAAATCTGGAACAAAAAAAAATCAATATGGCAATCTCAAAAGTAAGAGCCAGATTTTATAAAGGAAGCAAACCAAGCAAATCCATCTTTTCCATTCAAGTAAGATTTTTTTTGTTTTACTGTTTTTTCCAATTCAAATGATCATGTTGTAAAGTTCTATCTTGTAAGTTTCTATCTGAAATATGCCACTATGTAATACTTTAATTTTAATCTACATTCATTTCTCACCAAACTTAACCCTCATAAATTAATTAGTTTTATTTATAAAGTAGTCATACAACTTCCTTTAGCATTTCAGTTTATCTCAGCACTGGAAATGTCCCCAAGAATCAAAGTAAAGTAATAATTTCAAGGCACTAAGACTCTACTGCTATTGTCCTTTACTTCCAGAGCACTGCAAGAGAAGATAAATGAATTCCTTAGGCAATTTTTTTTAGTGCAGATGCATTATTTTTCCTATTGTGGGGGAGGTCAGAGATAAAGGAGATATGAGAAAAGAGTAGAATCATGAGAGGGGAGCCAGAGGCAAGAAAGATATAAACAGATGTGCATACCAGCATGAAAAAAGATGCTCACCCAAAGATTTTTTTCTCTTGGGGAAGAAAAACCTAAAGCATGTGCTATTTTCACAGGATTTGAAAAGACCATACAGTGAACAGAAACTCAGTAATATTCTCAATAAGGAATATTAAATCACAGCTGCTTCACAGCAAATGGTATTGATCCATAGCCTGATAAGAGTACAACGTGTCTGTTTTATTCCAGAAAAAAAAATCAAAATGGACACAAGAACCACTTTAAGAAGAAAGGTCAGAACATTTAATTTCCTAAATACCTGTGTCTGCAGGCAAAGGCTGCAGTTCTCTTTCTCCTAAGGATTTCAAGATCTGATATGACTACAAGGACAGAATGTTATAATAAACAGGTCACTTCGACCAGCTATATTGATCTAAGTAGATATTCCCATTTGCAGCCATCGGCATGGAGTCTCTGGATTGCCTCAATATATACAAAGAGTCCGTCTATCATATTGGTTTAGGAAAAAAGTCAAAGCCATTATGACCCTGTACTTAGGCTTCTAAGTCAGCTACTCTAATAGTAGCCACCCATCCTACCAATAGATTAAGGACCCGTTTTAGCCCACAACAACCAATCAAATGTCTCAAAAGCTCACATAGAGCACATGAAGGAGAAAAAATCCTGCATTTTCACAGCAGCTAGGAATAAATCAGCTTTAAAATACAAGTCTTCAAACTAAGTATGCTATGCCGTCTTCACCTTATCTTGCCATAAGTTAACCATAAGACGTACAATGTACTCCTTTATTTATCCTAAATCTAATATTATGAATGTAAGAAAAAAACTGCTTTTGGTACTCTACGTATATTTATTTATGGCAAAAATGTTAAAAAGCACATCACTCTTTGCATAATTTTATCCATTCTCTTTTGGTTTTTCCTTGTTTGCTTTTATGCCAGCAATTCAACTGACATCTAACTGAATCAAGAGCTATGTGGTGGCACAGTGGTTAGAATGCATTATTGCAAACTACTTCTGCTGACTGCTAGCTGCCAGCAGTTCGAGTCTCACCAGGCTCAAGTTTCAAGCCTTCCATCCTTCAGAGGTCAGTAAAATGAGGACCTAGATTGTTGGGGGCAATATGCTGACCCTGTAAATCACTTAGAGAGGGTGTAAAGCAAATCTAAATGCTATTGAATGCTATTGCTTTGAGAATAGTGTCTTGGTGACATTATCTGGCTTAAAACGACTTAAAAATATAAATGGCTTAAAGCATATATCAAAATGGGTTGGGAGAGTTCCCCCACCCCAAACTCCCAATGGTCATCATTATTATCCTCCACTTGAGAACAATTGTGATTATTTTTGCAACATGTGGCCTTAAAAATGAAGAATCATATTACTAATGGGAGACAGAATGGTATGTTTCCAACTGAAGAAACTATTTCCACAGACAAAACTTGGGTTTAACCTCTTGTGCATCTCAAAATCTTCCTGAGCTGATTTGAGAGGCACAAAGGAGAGATTCCCAATACATTAACAGTAATTAGCATATTAAATTCTACCCATCTCTTTCAAAAGCTCTATTGCAATAGAATGACGTGCTATCAAATTACAAAATAAAAATAACGGGGCGAGGGGGGAGAACAGAGAGCATGGTGCTTCTACCTAGCAAACGATCTCTGTCTTGAAGTAAGTTGTTTCAGTACTGTGAGTAGATTCTCCATCTGCTTCTACAAAACAGTCATTCCTGACTTCAGGCAAACAATCTCATGAGGATAGTGCAACAGGTTTAGTTCCCTGCTGTTTATCATTCAGTAGTGCATTTTTCTGCTTGTCTCTTGAAAAATGCCGAAGTATCAACAGGAAAAGCATGCGACCTCTTTATTTGTTTGCAAAATATCAGTCCTTATGCCAGGCAAGGCCATTATCAGTGACTGACATAGTCAAGCACCTGATACGCCAACAAGAGGTCGTCATTAATAGACTCCACTAAGTCCATAAGTGTTCTTCTTTGCCACCTGCTGGCTCGCTCAGTTCTCCTTTGAATTTACAGGACAGCAATGGCAGCATGTAAAAGCTAGAATAGCTTTTACATGCTGCCAATCAATAGTTGATTGGTGGCTCTCTGCCTAATGGGGAAGAACAGCAACAGAGAAGAGGACCAGATAAAACCTGAAGAAGCCAGGAAAAAAAACAGATATAGACGAAAGAAAAAAAACAGATATAAAGAAAGACAAAAATAAAATAAAATTAAATGGTTAAGCCAGGACTGTGACATGGCAGCATTCTGCCCTCTGCCAATGATAGCACATGCCTATCCTTTACTTAAACAGAAGAAAGGGGCACTACTCAATGGACATGCCCTCTACTACAGGGCATTTGTGCTGATGTCCAGCTGTACATACCACACTGCATGCAACAAGCTTACATTATCCTGTAAAACACGATCATAACTTTCAATAAGCAAATGAAGATTGATCAGCACATTCCTGAATCCAACGGGTTCTTTCAAGAAAGTTATGAGATCCATTTTCAATCTCTCACTCACCCTTAAATATATGCCTTTCCTTATTTTAAGCATACTAATAAAGAATCTGTACCCAGGCAAGTAATACTCTTATACCTAAATGGCCATGGCAAAGGAAAGTGTAATTTCTACATTCCAAAGGCACAGATGCACACACCTTCGTGCAGTTTCTTGCAAAGAGCCCCAACTGGTTCAGCTTTGCTTTGAAGGGACTATTGACTCAGGTTACATAGCACATTTGTCTACCAGAGCAATAAAGATTGAAATTTAACCTCAATATGCATCTATAAATGACACCACCAACAGCGGATCACCTGACTTTCTGGCAGAAAAAGCAATCTGCTCAAACCAAGAGTGCCTGGAGCGATTTCTCTGCAGTGAAAAGCTGCATTGGAAGTTCAAACCAGATTAATGATTCTCAAAGTAGGATCAAAGCCAAAAAAATTATCATTTCTCATTTGCTTGCCCAGCGAGATTGGGGAGCAACCTCCGACTGAGATTTTCTTAGGAAGCTGGCCTATTTATTTTAACCCCACCTCTCCTTGCATTGGGCAGCTTATAAATCATTAATATATAAAATAAAATAAAGCTACAAACACAATACACTAAATCAAAAAATAAATATCATTTATTAACCATATGCAGGTAGTCCTTATGACCACCATGGAGGCCAAAATTTGTGTTGCTAAGCAAGGCAGTTGAGAAAGACAGTTTTTAGGTGAGTTCTGCCCCATTTTATGACCTTTCCTGTCACGGTGAATCACTGCACTTTTAAATCAGTAACAGAGTTCTTCAGTGAATCTGGCTTCCCCACTGACTTCGCTCGTCAGATGGTCACAAAATGGAACTCGAGATCAGGAACTACCTGTACTTCCCATGAGGGAACTCCACAGTAGTCAAAACTGAAAGGCGCCATTTTTGTAGGAATACTGTACTTTTCTGATGTTCTAGTAACTATTAACCAATTTTGCTCTTTTCTAAAAAAAATTAAGTTTCCATAATGTAAGACTCAACTAGTTCAAATGCTTTTTGTTGAGTTTTTTTTCCCCAAACCAATATCACCTTTAATTGTGATGATTATGGCTTACAGCTCATGAAAACCCCAAATCCACAATCTCAGAAAATTAGAATATTGTGAAAAGGTGCAATATTCTAGGCTCAAAGTGTCCCACTCTAATCAGCTAATTAAGCCATAACACCTGCAAAGGGTTCCTGAGCCTTTAAATGGTCTCTCAGTCTGGTTCAGTAGGAATCACAATCATGGGAAAGACTGCTGTCCTGACAGTTGTGCAGAAAACCATGATTGACACCCTCCATAAGGAGGGAAAGCCTCAAAAAGTAATTGCAAAAGAAGTTGGATGTTCCCAAAGTGCTGTATCAAAGCACATTAATAGAAAGTTATGTAGAAGGGAAAAGTGTGGAAGAAAAAGGTGCACAAGCAGCAGGGATGACCACAGCCTGGAGAGGATTGTCAGGAAAAGGCCATTCAAAAGTGACTTTCACAAGGAGTGGACTGAGGCTGGAGTCAGTGCATCAAGAGCCACCACACACAGACGGATCCTGGACATGGGCTTCAAATGTCGTCAGAAGCGTCTTACCTGGGCTAAAGAAAAACAGTCCTGGTCTGTTGCTCAGTGGTCCAAAGTCCTCTTTTCTGATGAGAGCAACTTTTGCATCTCATTTGGAAACCAAAGACCCAGAGTCTGGAGGAAGAATGGAGAGGCACACACTGCAAGATGCTTGAAGTCCAATGTGAAGTTTCCACAGTCTGTGTTGATTTGGGGAGCCATGCCATCTGCTGCTGTTGGTCCACTGTGCTTCATTAAGTCCAGGGTCAACACAGCTGTCTACCAGGAGAGTTTGGAGCACTTTATGCTTCCTTCCGCAGACGAGCTTTATGGGAACGCTGACTTCATTTTCCAGCAGGACTTGGCACCTGCCCACACTGCCAAAAGCACCAAAACCTGGTTCAATGACCGTGGGATTACTGTGCTTGATTGGCCAGCAAACTCGCCTGACCTGAACCCCATAGAGAATCTATTGCATTGCCAAGAGAAAGATGAGAGACATGAGACCAAACAATGCAGAAGAGCTGAAGGCCGCTATTGAAGCATCCTGGTCTTCCATAACACCTCAGCAGTGCCACAGGCTGATAGCTTCCATGCCACGCCGCATCGAGGCAGTAATTGCTGCAAAAGGGGCCCAAACCAAGTACTGAGTACATACGCATGCTTATACTTTTCAGAGGTCCGATATTGTTCTATATACAATCCTTGTTTTATTGATTGAATGTCATATTCTAATTTTCTGAGATTGTGGATTTGGAGTTTTCATGAGCTGTAAGCCATAATCATCACAATTATAACAAATCACAGCTTGAACTATCTTGTTTTGCATGTAATGAGTCTATCTCATACATTAAGTTTCACTTTTTAAGTTGCATTACGGAAATAAATGAACTTTTGCACGATATTCTAATTTTTCGAGTTTCACCTGTATTTTGGAAAATCTCTGTTGCTTCTATTTAAATGGCATATCGCCACAGTGCATAAATGACTTGCCTATTATCCACTTTTTGATGGAACAGGAATTATGTAGATTCCATCAGATTACCAAATACTTTATTCTTACTTAGGTACAACAATATTAGTAGAATGGGAAAGACATGCTCAACTACAATTTCTTCCTTCAAAACAGGTTTGTTGATGTACAGACCTATCAAAACAACAGAAGTATATTTTTAAAGGGTAATTTCTAAGAAAGTGAGAGGCAAGGCACCCCTTTGCAGACAGTCTGAGGACCCAAAGTGCTTCCAAAGTAATGACAGCCTTTGTGGGACAGTTCAGGACCAAAGGTGGTATTCAGCAGGTTCTGACCAGTTCTGGAGAACCGGTAATGGAAATTTTGAGTAGTTCGGAGAACTGAAAAATGCCACCTCTGCCTGGCCCCACCCCCATCTATTCTCTGCCTCCTGAGTCCCAGCTGATCGGCTGGGTCTTCTTTTGTTGCCCTGCACAGGGGAATGGAGCTGGAAAGCAGGTTAGTGGGGTGGGGAGGGAATGGGGTTTTGCATAACTTTCCCCCAGGAATGAGGAGGGAATGGAGATTTTACAGGATCCTTCCCCTGTCATGCCCACCAAGCCATGCCCACCAAGCCAAGCCACACCCACCAAGCCATGCCCACAGAACTGGTAGTAAAAAATTTTGAATCCCACCACTGTTCAGGACTACAATGAAAGTAGTTCATATTTATGCTTATACAGACAAACTGCTTATCAATGGCTTTATGGAGAAAACTGTGAGTAGCTTCCCCTGGATGTTTTAGTCAAGCGTCCCTACAAATTCTAGAGCAAATTTCCACCAAACCATCTCCAACACCCATCTTTCCTCATGTGTGTGTTTCATGTGGAGCAAAAGTTTTGCAAATATCATTCTATCTTTGTGGTAGTGACATCAATTTGAGAGGCCAAAAAAAAAGTTAGGATGCAGACTCTGGAACAAAAGAACAAAGATGGGTTTTTACAATTCTTCTTCAGGGGGCAGAATGAGGATATACTTTTTTCATCCTTGCTTCCTACTAAGACCGAGTTGATTTCCCAAATAGGTTCTTCCCCAAGAATTACTTTGCTGTGAGATCATTCTTGATTAGTGGCCTATCAGCTGCGGTAGCGCAGTGGTTAGAATGCAGTACTACAGGCTATTTCTGCTGATTGCCAGCTATCTAAAGTTTGGCAGTTTGAATTCCACCAGGCTCAAGGTTGATTCAGCTTTCCATCTTTTCAAGGTCAGTAAAATGAGGACTCAGATTGTTGGGGGCAATATGCTAACTCTGTAAACTGCTTAGAGAGAGCTGTAAAGTGGTATATAAAAGTCTAAGTGCTATTGCTGTCTCCCACTGCCCAAGTAGTAGTACCCTGTGCCTGCCATGAATTTGATTCGAAAATGTTAAGCACTCCATAAACATACCTGCTATGAACTCTGCTGCTACAACTAGTTCAGTGATACTTTATCTTAGGCATTTGATTTCTTTGGGGGGGTGCGGTTTTCTGGTAAAAGATCCCATGTGAATACTGTATGAAGATAACGTAGAAGCTACATCCCTGATTCCCAGAGTAGCTGCTTCACCATCTTACTTGGAAGATAATTTCCATTCTATGTTTGTTAGATTTACAAGTGCCTCTCCAGCTCTCTTGGCATTACTGATTTATAAATCAGAGCTGCTACTTTTATCAATATTAGGCATATGCAGCCACTTCCTGTTCTTCTTGAATAAGAGATAACATCCTGTTCACCTACATAAGAGGGTGCTGTGGGTTTGGCTGGCTCCACCAGCTCCTTATCTCTGTAAAGAAATCTGAAAAGAGCATGCTAAAATCTACGCTGCAACCTGAAGTGATTACAGGTAGTCCTCGACTTACAACCACAACTTAGCCCATTTCTGTTGCTATGTGAATTTGCCCCATTTTACGACCTTTCTTGCCACAGTTGTTAAGTGAATCGTTGCAGTTGTTAAGTTAGTAACATGGTTATTAAGTGAATCTGGCTTCCCCATTGACTTTGCTTGTCAGAAAGTCGCAAAAGGTGATCACATGATCCTGGGGCATTGCAACAGTCATAACTATGAGTCAGTTGCCAGGTGTCTGAACTTTGATCACATGACCATGGGGATGCTGCAATCGTCAGAAGTGTGAAAAATGGTCATAAGCCCCTTTTTTCAGTGCTGTTGTAACTTTGAACAGTCATTAAATAAACTGCTTTAAGTTAAAGACTACCTGTACTTAAGCAAAACCTTGCAATGCATTGGGATTCAGCTTCACACTTAGTAAGTGAAGAATCTGAGAATGAGGTAGTAGCCTTTCTCTCATTCTTTCACCCCTCTGCCTCTGATGCTGCCAAGATGGATGTCCACATTCCCGAGTCTTTTCACAACCTCTTGTGTCTCTTCTCCAAGTCTTTTTTGGAGTGCGAACAGTAGTTTGAATAGTCAGATGATGGAGAAGACTACCATTTACTTGATGGGCTTCTGGAAGTTAGGGCAACTGATTCCTTCTATTCCTATCAGACATGAAATAGCTTTTGTGCTCTATGGATTGGTTCAAGATTATAGATATTTTGGGTTTGAATATTCACTGCTCACAAGACTGTGGAAAGAAGGCTTGCTGGGATTCTCATGTTTCACACAAGCAGAGA
This sequence comes from Naja naja, assembly GCA_009733165.1. Lineage (NCBI taxonomy): Eukaryota > Metazoa > Chordata > Lepidosauria > Squamata > Elapidae > Naja > Naja naja. The sequence continues at coordinate 30,249,661 of CM019148.1, read as the reverse complement.
AGACCTGAGGGAGGCATGCTCCTCCTGTAGTCCTTGAGGTACCTTATTGGGTCCAAACAGGATAGTTCCTATCTCTCCTGTTTCTCTCAGAATTCATCTCCTCTTCTCCAACATACTGCTAGATCTGGTGTTCTTCAATTCCCCTGCTGCTGTTTTGCTAATGGAATAGAAGGGGAACTGATTTAGAGTAGCCAAGATTACTGGGTTCTACTGCAACACTTTTTCCAGTATCAAAACTATATTGGTTTTTGCAGTTCCTACTGATGGCAAAGTCAAGATTAGCCTGACTGCTACAGGGACACCACAGTTGGTACCATCCAAATTCTTTCCCCAGATGTCTTGCAATTTGCAGTAGGTGGTAACTATTTCATACAGGAAAGAAAAGTTTCCAAGAAGTCTCCAGATTACCATCTGCCATAGTGGTTCTAGACCAGGGGTTTCAAACACAAGGCCCACGGGCCACATCCGACCCGTGGGGCCATCGTGGAAAATGTAAGGGGCCAACCCCCTTGCGCATGCTCAGCAAGATGGCTACCCATGGCTAGAGCTCCATACCAGGGAATGCTGGTTTGTGTCCTGAGGGAGGTCAGGGGGCTGTTTTCCACACCCCCGGTCTCGGAATTTGGTGGCGGAAGGTTCGGGGATACGGTCGGTGGCAACAAGACCAGGCCCCGTTGGATGAGTCGCTGTATTTTTGGCGTCGATCTCAGTGGTGGCCTCCAAACTCGGCGGCGGTGTGGCGGTGCGGCGGTGGGGGCGTCGGCTTTGATCTCGGCGGCTGCGGCTTTGAGCTAGGCGACGGTGACAGCAGTGGCAGCAGTGCTGGATGGTGGACCTGACAGCGGCTGGAATGGGGTCTGGAGGTGTAGAGGTGAGACAGAGGCCGCTGCCGGTTCTGGACTGGTCACCACTGTGGATTGCTCTGGCTGGACTGCCTGGCTCCTTTCCTTGTTTGCCTTTTCCGTCCTCCTCGCTACCTCGTCTGCCATGTTGCCTTATCTCCATGCTGATTTCCGGGCCCCGATGTTTCGGCGCTGTTGGAAGGGGCGCCAGTTGGCCTGAAGTCCTAGGACTGCTCTTGATTAGGCCGAGGGTCACTGGGTGGCTTTGGTCCCCCTCTGCCACCCAGGGACCTGGTTACCCGATAATTGCTGGGGCCATTGCCCCCTCCCTTTCTCTCGGTTTTCAGCTGGACCTGCTGGGTTTGTTTTCCTGCCATGGTGAGAGGGCAGCGGGGAAACTTTTAAAGTGCACTCACCTGTTGTGGTGTGAGGGCAATAAGGGTTGGGTGTACTATTCCTGCTGACTGGCTATGACATCTGCCTTAACAACTGCTGGAGTTCCACTGGTGGTGAGAGCGCAGTGGTTAGTCCTGGAGGCCCTTGCCATCGGCCCGCCGGCTGTCGTGAGAGGACGTCCAGGGTTTGGACTACCCAGTCGGTTGGGATTATGGCTGGACTGGGTTATTGCCATCTGGACACTTTATTTTCCATCTGTTGACCATCTTTCCCTTTTATGATCACATCGTTTGTACTATGCGGACTTATCTGGCTGCAGAGCTGCAAACTTTAAGGGATTCCCCTCTATTCTGGACATGGCCTGCCGGACTTTCTTTTGCCTACCTTGATGATGGATTTTGGAATCCCGAGAGGTGGCATTGCACGGGTATTGGTTGGGGTCTGGGGAGGTTTGGTAAGAGGGGTCCCAAGGCCTCTCTGGTTAAATTTTTAGATAGATTTTTAAGGGGGTTAGGGAAGGGGGTGGGTTGTCAGGCCCAGTTGGAATCTGGGGGGGCTCCACTGGGATATTCTCAGTCCAGGTTAGAAATGGGGCATGGCAGGGGGGGCAGGTTGGGGCTGTCCGGGGTATTGGGGGACAGGGTGGGGGGTGATCCCCACGGTGATGGGGAATGACAGCAGAGGGACGGTGGGCCGTATTGGTTTTTGGGGGTGCGCCCCCGCTGTCTTCGAGCAGTGGCACGCTCCGACCTGTTGGTTTGTTCCCGCACCCCTGGGGGCTTGGAGGACTGGGGCCCTGGACTCAGGTTTGTCTATTTGAATGCCAGGTCCGTGGTTAACAAAGCTCTCCTCGTCCGGGATTTGATCGAGGAGGAAGGCGCGGACCTGGCTTGCATCATGGAGACCTGGTTGGGTCCAGAGAGAGGGGTCCTTCTGGTGGATCTGTGCCCACCGGGTTTCCATGTGCTGCACCAACCTCGGGCCCAGGGTAGGGGCGGGGGGTGGCGGTTGTGATCAGGGAGGCATTCTGTCCAAGGGAGACCACTGTCCCGCATAGGTGGATGTGAGTCTCTCGAGATTGGGCCCTGGGGATCAGCTGGGCCTGTTGCTCATGTACCTATCTCCCAGCTGCGTGCCTACAGCCCTGCCTGCCCTGCTCGATGTCCTCTCGGGGGTGGCAGTTGAGTTCCCCAGGCTCATTGTGCTGGGGGATTTCAACCTGCCTTCTCTGGGAGGGGTATCGGGGGTGGCGCAGGAGTTCATGGCCTCCATGGCAGCCATGGACCTGACTCAAGTAATACAGGGTCCGATTCACAAGGGGGGACACACACTTGACCTTGTTTTCATCTCGGGACAGTGGGGAAATGATCTGGGAAGTCACACGAGGCTGGCTCCAGGCAGTAATCAACGCCTCTTTGACTGAGGGTGCCTTTCCCGCCGCTTTGAAAGAGGAGGTGGTGAGGCCTCTCCTCAAGAGGCCTGCTCTGGACCCGGCTAATTTGAACAATTTTCGTCCGGTCTCCAACCTTCGCTTTATTGTGAAGGTTGTTGAGAGTGTGGTGGCTGGGCAGCTCCCACTGTTCCTGGAGGAAACCGACTATCTAGACCCATATCAATCGGGCTTCAGGCCTGGATACAGTACGGAGACGGCATTGGACACGCTGGTGGATGATCTCTGGAGGGTGCGGGACAGAGGTTACTCCTCTGTCCTGGTCCTGTTAGATCTCTCAGTGGCTTTTGATACCATCGACCATGGTATCTTACTGTGGCGCCTCGAGGGGCTGGGAGTGGGGGGCACCGTTTTACGATGGTTCTCCTCCTACCTCTCGGGTCGCACGCAGGTAGTGTTGGCAGGGGGGCAGAGATCGGCCCCAAGGCCCCTCCTGTGTGGGGTGCCTCAGGGGTCGGTTCTCTCACCCCTCCTGTTCAACATCTACATGAAGCCGCTGGGTGAGATCATATGTGGTTTTGGGGTAAGGTATCATCAGTATGCTGATGATACTCAGCTTTTTATCTCCACCCCTAACCAGCCCAGTGATGCCCTCAATGTGATGTCCCAGTGTCTGAAGGCAGTGCAGGTCTGGATGGGGAGGAACAGGCTTCGGCTCAACCCGGCTAAGACTGAGTGGCTGTATATACCGGCATCTCGAATTGTCCAGGAGATTCCATCTTTGGCTATGGGGGGAGAAGTGTTACCCCCCGTAGATAGGGTGCACAACTTGGGTGTCCTCCTGGATGCACGGCTCAGCTTGGAGGAGCAGGTGGGGGCCATGCCCAGGGGGGCATTTGCCCAGGTTCACCTGGTGCACCAGTTGCATCCCTATCTGGACTGAGATGCTCTATGCACAGTCACTCATGCACTCGTTGTCTCCCGTCTGGACTACTGCAATGCTCTTTACATGGGGCTGCCCTTGAGGACCACTCGGAGGCTTCAACTTGTCCAGAATGCAGCGGCATGGGTTGTGATGGGAGGATCCTGATACTCCCATGTTACACCCCTCCTGTGTGAGCTGCACTGGCTACTGGTTGCCCTCCGGGTGAGATTCAAGGTGCTGGTGTTGACCTATAAAGCCCTTCATGGCATTGGACCAGGGTATGTGTGGGAGACCCTGCTGCCAATAACAGTCTTCCAACGTCCCGTGCACTCCCACTGACAGGGCCTTCTCCGGGTGCCGTCAGCCAGGCAATGTCAACTGGCAGTCCCCAGGAGTAGGGACTTCTCTGTGGAGCGCCCACCCTATGGAACCAGCTCCCCCTAGAGCTCCGGGTGGCCCCTGACCTCCGCTCCTTCCACCATGGCCTAAAAACATGGCTGTTCCAACTAGCCTACCCAGACTGATGGGGGGGAGGGTTTTAACGTAGTTTTAAATTGTAATGTTTATGAGACCTTGGGTTTAATAGTTTTTTTAATATTTGTATATTTGTATTATTGTTTTTATCTTTGTAAGCCATCCTGAGTCCTTAGGGAGATAGGGTGGCATATAAGTCTAATAAACAAACAAACAAACAAACAAACAAACCTGCATTGCTTCAGAGCAGTCTATCCAATGTGAAGAGGAAACATCAGAGCAGCATGGCATCAGCCCAATCTACCCAGTACAAAGAGGAAAAATGCAGTTTGGGGAGTGACCTCAAGCTGGCTATGCCCATCTAGTCAGTCACGCCTACCCAGTCAGCCATGCCCAGTGAGTGGCATAAAGCTGGCCACACCCACCCTGTTGACCACACCTAACCGGCCCCCCAAGGTCAACCAAATCCCTGATGTGGCCCTCAATGAAATTGAGTTTGACACCCCTGATCTAGACCATTAGAAGGTTGTTTCAGCTGCAAATTGTTCATTATGGAGCATAGCGATATGGATTCCAAGCAGCCTCCCCATCAGCCGTGGAACCCTTCTTGGACTCCTCAGCCATTCCTGGCTCCAGCTTGATGGCTGCTTCTCTGACTCTCTAGCTTTCTGCCCAGTGGTGGATTCAATTTTTTTTACTACTGGTTCTGTGGGCATGGCTTGGTGGGCGTGGCTTGGCTTGGTGGGCATGGTGGGGGTGGCAGGGGAAGGATGCTATAAAATCTCCATTCCTGCCCCACTCCAGGTGAAGGATACTGTAAAATCCCCATTCCCACCCCACCCCACTAACCTGCTTTCCAGCTCCATTCTCCTGTGCAGGGCAACAAAATGATCAGCTGGGACTCAGGAGGAAGAGAATAGATGGGGGCGGGGCCAGTGGTATTTGCCGGTTCTCTGAACTACTCAAAATTTCCTCTACCGGTTCTCCAGAACTGGTCAGAACCTGCTGAATACCACCTCTGGTTCTGCCACGACATACCCCCAGCCTCAAGAGTAGCCCACCATTTAGCTAGTGCACAGTTACTTAGGTTATATTCAATCATATGCTGCTTTGCTGTTGGTATCTCTGATTGTTTTTCCTATTCTGAACCCTAAAATTTGATATGAGGAGAAAGATTCTGGTTCAAAGCAGAGATAAGGACAAAACAAAGGGGATTCCTCCATTAAACAGGCAAAAAGCTTAAGACCTGCTTTCTAGCTAGATGTTGGTTTAACTCTTTCCTGTAGGCTCCATTTTCAGTGACCAAGTATAAAAAAATTATTAGTGAGCACTGTGAGTGGCATGTGAAATTCTACTTATAGCTTGTAAATATCTCTGTGAGTCTACAAAGAATTACTGTAATATAAACTAATTACACACTCCGCACAGTATTTACATTATGATAGAAAATGGCCTTATCAGCAGTTATTAGCCACCACACTCCTCTCAAATCCATTTAAGATCTTTATTTGCTTTCTTTTACAAATACTCCAGCTTTATATAATAAGTCTCCAAGGACGGGAAATAGTAAAGACACCAGAAAGACAAGAGTAGCAACTAATTATGCACTGCATATGAGAATGTATTTGATGAAAATGCACCTCTGTATATAATTTGAAATATGTGCTACCATGTACAAGTTTCATTCCTTATTAAACATTTTTAAGTTGACCCATAAATATATGCCATATCACCACTTCTGCATCATTTACTTGCATCAACGAAATTAAAATGTTTTCTTTATGCCTAATTTCTTGCAAAATAGCTACTTATTCCAGCCCCTATCAAAACAAACTCTCTGCTTTTTAAATACAAAACTGCAGGAAATCATATTAGATAGCTTGCTAAAACTCCCTCAACCTTTAAGATACAAGGTGAGAAATGCTCAGGGTGTCATTTAAACACTGCATTCCATTTGTTATCATGACTCAGCAGTACAGTACCTGGGATTCAATTTCTAAAGGCTTTTCACCTTTTCTTTTGCCTTTTCTTTAGGAGATTAAGTAGTATTTCCCCTTGATTTTTTTTATCTCTTACAAAACAATAAAAATTTTGTTTGCTGTTACTGTGATTAGTTTTGCTTCTTCTGAATATTGGAGCAAAAACCTCTTACACTTGCCGAATTAGTGTACATTGTTTAACTTCAATCTGTTTTTATATTTATAATTGTTTGGATGTTTGGTATTTTATCTTACTGTGTGAGCTGCTCAGAGTCTCCTTGAACCACAAGATGGACAGAACATAATTTTGATAATAAAAGCATAGATTTAGGGATGTGTGGAAATGTTGGGTAGTTATGCCTACCATTTGAATGACTAAGCCACACAATTCTCTCAAAGTTCTCACCAATAACTGCAATCTTCCCTTAGATTTTTCTTCCCCTTTCCATTCAATTGTGTCCCATTCTTGGAGTCTACTTTGGCAAGCACCTGCAATTTTCTTGGCAAGGTTTTTCCAGAAATGGATTGTCACTGCCTCCTTCCTAGGGCTGAGAATGACTGACTGGCTCAATGTCCTCCAATGTCAGGCACAAGAAGCCAAGAACCAGGAGAGAGTTCAAAAGCAATGCAAATTTATACCATGTTAACACCTTTTAATCAGAGGTGGTATTCAGCAGGTTCTGACCAGTTCTGGAGAACCAGTAGCGGAAGTTTTGAGTAGTTCAGAATACCACCTCTGACTGGCCCCACCCCATCTATTCTCTGCCTCCCAAGTCCCAGTTGATCAGCTGGGTCTTCTTTTGTTGCCCTGCACAGGAGAACGGAGCTGGAAAGTAGGTTGGTGGGGTGGGAATGGGATTTTGCAGTATCCTTCCCCTAGAGTGGGGTGAGAATGGGGATTTTGCAGTATCCTTCCCCTGCCATGCCCACCAAGCCATGCCCACCAAGCCACACCACGCCTACCAAGCCACACCCACCAAACCACACCCATAGAACTGGTAGTAAAAAATTTTGAATCCCACCACTGCTTTTAATGAATGGTAACTTATTCTTCATTTATTTTATTTCAATTTGTGGATTTAGATGACATACTTTAAGAACTAAATATACATTTCAGAAAATTATATTAATATTAGTTCAGAATTCCAGAGGCAACTAAAATTGCTTCAGGGAGGGTCAAGTGTTACATTAGTTGTCCTCAACAAAGAGTGGATTTATTGTTTGAAGTAGGTGCTGCAGGACTACAGTAGCAGGAAAGAATAATTTTGGATACAACACCATCTCCCGAACTAGCAAAAATGCAACAAAGCAGTTCTTGTTGTTTAATTTTTTTAAAATTCAAACAGGGTGAGATAAATATTAAGCTAGTTTCTATTGGGGCTATGCTTTCCTCTTAACCCACTAGTAATGACGATCTTAACAGAGGCTATTTAATTCCTTAGAAGGATGTTCCCCAAGATAAGGGTATTTCCTATATTTTGATTGATTAGGTTTAGGCTTCAATCTCTCACTTTCAGTGGATATAATGCTAGTGTATTCGATTCTTCACTTGAATCTCAAGCTCTGTAGGAAGCTTATAAAGCTTATAATAGAGTTTAAGCCTATAAAAACCATGTGCTAAATTGAAGATTGTGCAATCTACTTAGAATCCCCAAGGTCCACTGCCTGAGACTCGCTAAAAAAAAAAGACACCGATACAAACAAAATTATAAAATGATCTACTTCTGCTCAATCCATATGCTGCAATCCATATTAGCTTTGCATTCACTACCCCAATTTAACTCTTCTTCATTCCTATTCCTAATTTAGAAAAATTAGCCTTTTTGTTGCGGCTATGGTTAAACCACTCTATGTTGGAAACACTCTTCATTACAGATCACTAAATAAGTTATCCAATAGATTTTCCGTCTACCTTTTCTTGCCTTGAACCTATGAAGGGAATGCTACACATTTTATCAAATGAGGGTAAATGCAGTCCTTCTCCCTGATAGAAACACTTGTAAATAATCAGTAAGAATAATTCAGATTAATATTATAGCTGTCATGTTAAATCTTTCAAATATTTTTGAAAGATATATAATGTCTTAGGCCTTTGCTTAATCTTCAGCACTTTTTCAGATGCTTGTGGCTTGTAGCAGTGTTTCTCAACCTCAGCAACTTTAAGACTTCAACATCCAGAAGTCCCCATCCAGAAATCCACTCATCTTAAAATTGCTTGGGTTGAGAAACACGGGACTATAGAGTTTTTAGAATCTCTTAAAGTTAAGATGAAATTGGGTGCAGCTAATAGGAAAAGACATATATGGAGTGGAATGCTCTTTATCCCACTGCATGTCTTTTCCTCTTAGCTGCACCCAATTTCATATTAGCTTTAATCAGCTCCATATATAGATTATGTGTGTGTGTATGCATGTGTGTGCACGCCTTCAAGTCAATGTTGACTCCTGGCAATTGCCTGGACTATTTTGTGCAGTGTTCTTGGCAACAATTACAGGAATCATTTGTCAATCCTAGGGTTGAGAGTACAGACTCAAGTTACCTAACTGCTTTGTGCTTAAGATGGGGCTAGAACTCAGTCTCCCAGTTTCTCATCTGGTGTCTTAACCACATCATGAAACTGGCTGCCCAAGAATTTGAAGCAGAAATTGAAACAGTCATATGACCATAAATGCTTTAGCATATCCTCAGATTCTTCCCATTGATAGATTTTTACCTTCTATTAAAATTCATATTTGAGAAAATATTTAGAGTAGCTGGATTTGAAACCACCACCACTAAAACATAATTGAACAAACAAGCTCCCCATCACAGAATGACAGCAGACATGAGAAAGCAAGGTCATTCAGTTACTGGAAATCTCTTAACTGTTCTTTCTTGCAATCTTTTTAAAAATAATAAATACATAAATTTAATCTAGCATGCTTTTAATATTCATTATTCAAAGGAGAAATTAAACAAAATCAGAATTAAAGAGCAGTATGTTATGTTAATATGTCCCAGAATTTAAACATTTATAAACTGTTATGTTAATATGTCCCATGAATAAACATTTATAAACTGTTATGTAACTAAGGCCAAATATTAAGTGGCTGTTTAATGTGATGTCAACAGACTGGTGAAAGTTTTTCAGTCTGCCTTTCCTCCATTTGTACCTAATGTGAGATCACGATGGAAATTGATAAAATATCTTGACTATATTCCCATCCCAAGGTGCATCCATTTCCTCCTTTAACACTGCAACAATTGCTAATCATCACGCAGAAAAATGAGACAAATTGATCAATGTTCATCATATATCACTGGAATCTAATTACAATAGTAGAAATTTAACAAGACATGCAATTTAAACAATAATGCTTACTTGAGATTTCACCTTCAGTGTAAAAAATTAATGGTGCGTGATTTTACCAGGAAACATTCATTTAATACTGCAATATTACTTTTCTTCCTACTACCCACCTTCCAACCAATTGGGGATCTGCATATTCTTAGTTAAATTTCTTCATCTTGGACTATTTAAAGTTAAAGGGGTGGGGAACTATGGCCTTTTTATGATTTGTGGACTTCAACTCCCAGAATTGGCTCAGGAATTCTGGGAGTTGAAGTTTACAAGTCATAAAGGAGCCATAGTTCCCCACCACTGATTTAAAGTATGCATAAACTAAACCATGAGATAAAGAACTGGAATTAGACAATTTGCTCATTTACCAGATACTCTTGGAAAGTCTATCAGCGAGGATAAAGTACAAGTGGCTTGGGGGGAGAATAAATTAGTAAAAATTAGCTTTTAAAATTTGATGGGAAGCTTTGTTATCAGATGAATGAGTAAACTCACTATTTTGCAAGCTTAAAAGCAAAGATCAAATTAATAGAACTTTTATGAACTCTGATAAAAAACTGTAAAAGGCACATTAAAATGCTAATCAAAGTAAAATATTTTCATGCATAACTTGTCACTACAATTTCCAAAATAAAATTCCAGTTGAATGTTATTTTGCCAGACTATATCATTGTTTCTAGCAAACATTTCTTTATTTGTCAATACAACAACCTCTGAAACATTACATAAAAAGATCAACAACCAGTGAGCAGTTAGTGCTGAAAAATAAAACTCCTAATAATACTTAATCCCATTAATAAGTCAACTTTTTAAAAAAACCAAGCAAATATAATAAATAGTGCATCCATCAATTCAATATTCTATTTTTAAAGCGATGTGATTAAAATGCAGAAAAAGAGATCTTGGACACAGCAACATGAGTCACCTCAGCGAGATGGGAGTTTAATAAATACATAAAATAAACATGGCCATTTTAAATGTATCAATCCTTGAGAAAACAAAATAATCTGCCATTTCCTGCATTCAATTTTGCCACAGTAATAAGGCTGGTTTTCCTTACTCTTTAATGTGGAACAAAGTGGTTGATGAATGCCCCAAGAAAACAACCAGTGATCAATTCCCCTACTGTGAGGTGGGACAGGATTGGGAAAATAAGAGAGGATGCTTTGAATGGTGCATTTCCCGACCTGTCAAGTTATTCAACTAACAAGAAATCCAATAGCAGCTCGAGTATGGGTTGAAATGGTTCTGAAAGAACACTAAACTCATGTCCAAAAAAGAGAATATTTGTAGCTCAGGGATAAAATGAGGGGTCCTTGGTGCTCTCTGAATTTGTTTTCTTGCAGACGCTTCATTATCCTAACTAGATAACATCATCAGTGCTAGTAAGGATGCTGTCATTCTGGTGTCCTGCCTATTTGTGTGGGTGGGGGCAGTCTTAGAGATTCTTTGGTACTCTGACAAACCAGCCATCAACAGACACATAGACATTGACAGCAAAAGAGGCAATCAACCAGCCCAAAAGAGGAAAAGACTCCAGAACCTCTCACCAGTGATCAGCACTCAGATCAGCATAGATTAACTCCAAGGTTAACCTCAGACCAACAATCAAGAAACTACCAAAGAGCCATCAGTAAACAGCCCAGAGAATCTCTAACACCACCCCACTCCCACATAGACAGGCAAGACATACCAGAATATAAACTGACAGCAAACAGCACTCCTTACTCACACTGATGTTGTTACCTAGTTAGGGTAATCAAACATCTGCAAAAAAACAAGCAAGCTCAGAGAGCACCAAGGACCGCCCCTTGTCCAAAAATATCACTGGTTGCTGATGAAAAGTACAGTGCAAGATGAAGTAGGAGTACTTAATATAGGCACTCCTCAACTTATGACCATCCATTTAGCGATAGTTTGAAGTTATGATGGACCTGAAAAAGGGGACTTACGACACGGATTTGAAGTTCTAATGGTTGGGGACCAATTCTGTATATGTAATTGTATTATTACTGTGAGTACTATGTGAAAAATACGTCAACCCAGTCATTGCACTGTCTACAAAAAATGTTGGTTGTGAAAGAAAAACTGTAAATAAAACGTATACAAAAAAACAAAAAAAATCTGGTAAAAATACAGGCAACTAAACTTCTTGTTAGCAGAAGTAGCTAGCAGAACATTGTGCTTTTCCCCAGGTTTTAAATCAACCTTTTGCGTAGTATAGGTCCAGCGCTCTCTTAAGAAAGTCTTAGCTCTGTTCTTCAAACTAAGACCTCTTTCAAAAGCATCTTCTATTTTTCTACCAAAGTCAAAACGGTAGGGTCCGGCAGCTGAAGGAAAAGAGCCAAAAGTGGCAAATAGGAACTAGTTTGATCCCAAGCCCTGATTTATACCCTTAATCATATCATCAATGCATTATGTCAAATCATAATTATGACAAAAGGCATTTCAGAAAAGGGAAAATATTACTTTAGATAGGGAAGACATAAATATTGCTTTAAACTGGCTCAACTAAGACCTGGAGATGAGATAAAAGCAATTATCATGTGGACATGACACAGAATAATAGTTAGCAGGACATATTCATGCTGCGAGGTTAGATAGAATTGAAGACAAGTCTATTCAGTCAAAATCTGAAGTAGACATCTTGTTCTTTCCCTAGATTACCAGAAATCCCAGCACTCTCCTAGTTAATAATCATTTCATTATGTTTTCAAGGTTTAGATATTAATTTTCTCTCAAGTTTTATAATACAATTCAGTTATAGCATATGATACAGAATTTTCCATACAACTACAGTACACAAATAGTAAGGTGACCAACTTTTTTACAATGAAAAGGAGGACACAAATAAATTGAAGAAAAAAAACAAAGTCACTTGTGTGCGGCGCATTCTTGCGCACAGCGCACTCTTGCGCATGGGGCACTCTTCAGCACAGCACACTCTTGCGCACGGCACACTCTCTCAAAACAATTCTCCTGTGTGGAGCGCATGCATCTCATAATTGCGTCTCGCTGCACTGTACCGAGCCTTGACGAATCGTCATGTCAAATACAAATACATCACACAGAATTGATCGGATCGGCATTGATCAAATACGGAGATTTACAGATTAGTCTTCAAATATCAAAAAGGAGGACATGTAGGAGGACACTTTTTGAAAGAGGACAGAACTTACAAAAGGAGGACTGTCCTCCCTAAAGGAGGATGGTTGGTCACCTTACAAATAGCTACTGTTTGAAAATACTCTCGTCTATAAATAAATTCAAACATTCTTGTCATGCTACAGATCCATTCTCTACTGATAAATTTGCTTTCGCTGAACTAAAATTCTAAATCATTTATTTTACAACACACTTTAGGAATAGTGGCTTTTTTTCTGTTTGATTCGTTTCATGGCTCATTCTTATTTTCTCCAAAGACTCTTTAAATTGAAAGCATATAATTGCAATGGTAAGTGGTTGTATTACTAATAAATCAGGGTGCACAAGAGGCCACACTTTAAAAAAATGGATAGGCTCAAGATAACAAACCAATTAATGTTACATAAACTTAACACACTATGATTACTTCCCATGTATTTAATAATTTTCCTTCTGTCATATTAAAAATACAGTACACTTTAAAAGAAAACCTGGCTTGGGATTTTGTGGTCCATCATACTGATTTCTTAAAACAGATTGTCAAATTTTAGAAATTTCATAAACGTAGTGAATGAAAGTTTTGAAAGTGTTGGTCAGTTTATCAGGAACAAAAAAGTATATTTTTTCACAAGAACATTAAATATATTTTAGAATAGAGTATGTCATTTTTAACAATCTGTAAGACACTCAAAAATATCAATGTCCATGATTTTTCTGATACTTTTATCTGTTAAATGAGCTCTTGAAATGAAAATTAACATACCACAGAGAGTAGAAAAATTGAAAACTGGAATATGTATCCTGGATGAATAATTAATAAATAAAGGATTATCATAAAATGAAAGTATCTGAAATTATAAGAGTTTTGAACTGTGAACTTGATATATAACATATATTTATACACAATATATTGTCTTTGAGATGTTATTCTATATTTAAATTGTACACAATATAAATATTGCATTCTGTCCAGAAAGAACAAGCATGCAAACAAAATGTACATAATATTATTATATATTATATATACATATATTTATGAAAGAAATATAAAAAAAGCAGAATTATAAATGTCATTCATTGAGAACAAAAGATCTCAGCTTACCACTACCGGTCTAACCATGGCAATAGCAAAGTTAAAAAATAATCAGTTGTGGAAGAACCTAAGATCATGTTATATAGATTTTAACCATGTAAATTTATTAGATTAAGTACAAAAATCAGTTCAGTTCAGGAGATACATTTCAAGATATAAAACAGAATTTACTAAATGTTATCAAATGGATACCAATATATATTCGGCAGTCAGCCAACATCTATTAGATAAGTTAATACACTATTACCATAAAAACTAAATCGTTTCATTTAATACAAGAGAAAACCCAGCAAAATGCATCAACCTAGATGCATATAAAATGAATGTAAGAAAAGATTAGGCTAAAGTTTGTCCACTGGAGACTTCACATAAATTTTGAAGAACAATCTGACACTATAGAGTATCATAGTTAAAGCATAACCTCAGTTTAATAACAGCAAATATTTGCTGCTGAGAAAATTAGGGCAAGCAAGAAAAGGAGATCAAATAAAGAAATTAATTAGCTCTAAGAGACTGTTAAACCAGATGAATGTGAATTTGGTTCCTGTTGAAACTAAGAGAATCTTCTTCAGGGCATCAATCTATGCTCCCCACCCCCACCCCCAAAAAGCATTTTGTACATCTACAATACTGTTTCTCTGTCTTGGCAACTTGAAAATGTATTGACTTCAATGCCCCCGTATACTGGCTGGAAAATTCTAGGAATTGAACTCTACATATCTTCAATTGACAATTCTAAGAAACACTGGTCTACAGCTTTGTACCCAATTATTACCAATTTAAACAATACTTTTAGAAGAACAAGAATGAAATGAAAACATGGGGGAATGAATCAACTAATAAAATTGGTAAGAAAAAAAGGGGATGTTATTCTCAAAATGCCTAGTTTCTGCCTTGACCACACTTTTTTCACCGATCCTAAAATACATGGCCTCCATATATTCTAGATGAGGTTCCTATGTCCAGCTCTCCATACAAAAACAATATTTGTCTTTTTAATGCACAATCAGAAAGAAGAATCTTAATTTATTCATTTAAACATTTTTGTACATTCTTCGGAAAATCAATCACATCTATCTACTACCTGGATATGTGGAACTTCTATAAAGCTTATCTTCAGCAAATGATCTAAGTATGGAAAATTAAATAAAGCTACTTTGTCCTTATCATTCTGCCTATGAACATAAGGAGTTTATTTAGCACCAAAGTGAAAGGTTGAAAAGGCTTTATAAAATATGCAGCCTTGGTAATGTTTTCATTAGAAAGGCAAAGAAACTCACTTTGTCTAAGCATCACACCCAAGCTATTGGTTTTTAATTAATGCCATGCAACACAACACTCAGCTTGTTGATAAAGAAAAAGGAAACTTCAAAAAGCGAGACCATGTTTAAATACGTTGAGATAAATTAAAAATGGGAATATCATTTAGTTTAGAATTAAAACTGAATTCCAAATCTGAAAAGTTTGAAAGTCGTCATTTCAATCTGTGACAGAAAGCAAGGGAATGGAATATAGAATATGAATACAGAAAACATGCATTGAGCATTGGCATCTGACCTTTGTAGTTGTTGAACCTGTTCAACAAGTATTAACAAGCTTTACATAGGTGCAAAAAACTAAGAGCTTCTTCTGTTCCATGGTTGTGTGTCTCTTCCAAAACATCTATTTTTTGGTGTTTGTTCAATTTCAGGATATAATCAAAATCTCATTATTGTAGGAAGATTTCTCTACAGAGTAGCATTCATATCCCCACTTAAATGTCTTTGACTTAAAAGCTGAATTAAATGGCAGATACCAGAGTTTGGGACATGTTATAACATTTATATGCTACCAGTTCTATGTTATTTAAGACTACTACTGTACACTCACACTAATTCTTATAATTACGTCATGATTCTGAATCATAATTCTGAAAATGAATGTATATGTATTTGTAGTAAACCTTGTATTCTACTGGGGAAGTACAATACATTAAAACAATAGCTCGTTGGACTCAAGAGATCCTATGTATATTTTGGATGAAATAACACTTCTATTTTTTATTTTTATTTATTTTGTCAAGCGATTATAAGATAACAGGTATAAGTATAAACATAGTTATGAATACATGAAATGGATACATATAAAAAATAAAAAAACAATAGGACAGGGACTGTAGGCATGTTGGTGCGCTTATGCATGCCCCCTACTTCTATAAGTAAAGGAGTCTACTTCTGTTTATGCTTTCCTAGACCAAGCTGATACCAATGAAGTAAAACATACTCAGCATGTCTACGTGTTTTCTGCTAATACATATCTTCAAACATGGCTGACACCTTCTTCATGTTGTATAAAGAATAAACAAATCAAAACAAGGCTGATTCTTTATTATTTCTACACTATGAAGTAGTAGTAGTCAGCTATCTTTGAAGTATCATCCTGACCAGAAAATGTTCTTAATATCTCCAGATATTATACCTCCAGTTTGCTAACACTTACGTTATATAAATCAAATGTTCATCAGATTCTCGAGTTAGCTCAGAAAGACCTATTTTGAAATTCAAAAGCATAACAGTCCCAGGTTTGAAAGTACAAAGATCTGAGTTCTTCTTCATTTGTGAAAGTATGTCACTCCCTTACAACAGTACTACACCACTTTCCTCAGTAGAAAGAAGATAATCTGTTTGTGTTCCCCCTCAGATCTTACGATCTTCCCCCTCAGATCTTACGATTAGCAGGGTAATAGCTGCCTTTCTGCATTCCTGGAAAGCATCCAGAGAGAGGCAGTTCTCTCATAAGATTGCTACTGACTGACAAATAGATTTCTTAAAAATCAGAAAATGTGGGGTGAACACAATTATATTCTTTTGGAGAGAACAGAGTGATTCCTTGCTTAATATAATTATTGTCTAATGTATAATATTAGGAATATTTCCATCATTGTTGCCTGCAGAAATAATTTTTCTAATCAAAGAGGCTCAGCTACATAAGCCTTTTAAATTAATATCTAACTTTTGGAGATAATTGATTTTGATACTTGGAGCAAAAATGTATAATCCTAAGAGCTGTTGTATTCCATCACCTGCCTGAAGTATACAATAAACAGAAAGTAAAATCGGGAAAAATAAATAAATACCAAATATGAATTTTAAAAATCTCATAGAGTCTGGTCAATTTTACTGAGTTTAAATACAATACATCTATACATCATAATAGGCCCAACTGTACTAGGTAGGATTTACTGCCAAGTAGTCATAAGAGTGCATTTAATGTAATAATGGAGGGGAGAAGAAGAAAAAATTGTATCTTGTCCAGAATTCTCTGCAAAAAATCTCACTTCAAGTCCCAAGGCTAATTTAAATCAATCCAGATCCAAAGAAGCTAAGAACCTATTCTAGCTTCCAGGCAGTCCATAGATTAAGCTTCCTTTACAGCTGGACAGAGGGACAAAATTCATCACTAAAGGCAGCACATTATGATGATTCAGGATTCAAGAAATGTATGAGCATCATACACATGGCTCACTGGTATCCTTAAATAAGCTGCTTCAATTAACTATTATAGGCAATAAACATCAATGAATATTGCAAAATCATTTATATTTTTCAAAGGAACTTCATGATAAGGAGATAAGAAAAAGTGTGAGCTATATTGTTTGATACATTCTCAATTTATTAGATTAGAAAGAAGAACTTGACCATTTTTCTCAGCATTCTCTGCTATGTACAAGTGATATTTGGATTCTCTGTAATAATTCAAAGGATTAATAATCACTGGACTACCAACCCTAAATTAAACTATAACATTAAACAGGGATTTCCTTCCCCTAAGTATTAGAACACAATGGTTATAATTTCAAATTTGTTTTTTTAATCATTACTATTTTGCATTGTGTTTTAAATTTACTTAGCTATCAGCTAGAGAATTCCTGTTGCATAGAGGACTGAGAGAATGATCCATTATTTCTGCATTGCTAACACAACTTTCCAACTACTAGAATGGTGCCTATATACGTGGGTATTACAAGGCAGTGTAATCAGAAATCAAACTGCTTATATTACTAGGATTTTTTCCTGCCTAATTCTCGAAGATTGTCTGTATAAGTCCTGCAGTTTTCTTGGCAAGGTCTTTCAGAAGTGGTTTGCCATTGCGTCCTTCCTAGGGCTGAGAGACAGTGACTAGCACAAGATAACCAGCAAGCTTCATGCCTAAACAGAACTAGAACTCAGATTCCTGGCTTCCAGGTTAGTGCCTTAACCACTACCCCAAACTAATATCCTATGGTAGGACAAAATACAAGATTTGGTTTAAGTTCATAACTAAGTCATAAAACCCAATCAAACATTGAGGCAAGGCAAATTAGTTTAAATTAAAATATTCCTCCACTGTAATAACGGCTAAAATTATGTAGATGTAAGCATTCCTTGTTAAATTCTAAAACAAATGGCAGACTTTATGTATCCAAGATGAATTATCCACTTTTTTTTTTTTTTGCTTTTAAAAGATTTAGAAAATTACTGAGGAACCCAAAACAGACTTCTGAGGACTCAATGTCATGAAATGCTAATTTACAATTGGGAAGGATGCAGTGGTATTTATTGGGAAGAAAAGGGCTCAAAACAGATGTAACAGTTTTCATGGCAATGCAATATAAGCGCCAACTTTTTTGTACATGCATTTTTTGTACACGCATTTGTATATGCATTGCATGCATATACAAAGGGGCGGGGCTTTGATCACCCTCTACCCTCTGTGGAAAACTTTTGAAGGCAAATGGAAAGGGATTATTATGAGAAAAGAATTGTGACATTAGAACTGTGAAGAGAACTCCAGCTGGTATTCTTGTCCAATCCAGCCTCAAAGAAGGAAAAAAAATATCCTTACAAACATATAGTAAAGTATACAAGGTATTTATTCTGAAATGTAATGGTTTTGTCATTTTTATGGGATTTCCCCCCCTCCCAATCTTGCTTTCCTTATGTATAAAGAAGAAGCTTCAATTTCATTATTATTATTTCATATAATAAGAGACATCTGGACAATTTCCTGACAAGTTTTAAAGCCATTTTTTCTGGAAATAGAAGAAAGCTGCACTTTCACTAAGTGCAAAGATAAATTTCCATTCTAACCACTCTATGAAAGTAACACTATCTATACCGTCATGCAAACCATAGACCACTTTCTTTTCTTTACATGCAAGTGTTTTCTGAACAGGAAGTTGCATCAATGTTTGATGTGGCTCCTATATCAAAATGAGAGCACTTTAATGCATTTTTTCAAGTTTTATCAAAAACAATCCACTTCACTTCAAACACATTCATACAAGCATGATCTTCAAATTACCAAGTTTTACAAAAGTACTGAAGTATTGTAAAGCCAATCTTACAAAATAATTTGGCCTACAATGCAAGACATCTCTACCGCAACTTTCTGAAATGGTAAAAACAGCATTTACTTTTAAATCTAACAAAGCAAGAACATTTATTTTTGTTTTGCACTGAAGCAGAGCTAAAAAGACTGGCAGTCTGATAATGCACAGGTCACTCTTGGTTAATGGAAATGTTAACTAGTTTCACCTCAAAACTGCATTCTTACCCAGAATTCTTTTAACATAAAAGCCCCATTGAAACTTTATTTCATTATTCAGATTACAGTTCCGGAAACATTTATGAAGTAAGCAGGGTTTTATAGCTATTGAGATGCAACAAAACAAAGAGATATGATAAAGAGAAAAAATATAATAATCCTACACGTCTCCACCAAAATATTACTGAAACTTACTGACATCATTGTGGAAACTGGTTGATGAAACTTACTCAAACATGAGAAGAGTTATAAAAAAAAGATACAATTTCTATCTATCTCAAAAATTAGGCAAACCAATTGCAACAATGTATTTATAAATAATCATGCAACTGTAAAAAAAAATCCAGAAAATACATTTGGACATTTCTATTTCTCAATTACCAAGAGGTACTTAATTATCTAAAAATAAAATAATAAAATTATATCTCAAATTTTATATCCAAATTGCTTTGAATTGTAGGCAAGGAAGATGTTGCATCTGATCAAATTTCTACAGAATTCAGATAACAACTAGTTTAAATAACAATTTGTAAACTCCATTTGTAGTCTCAAGTTATTTTTGTTAAGGATGTCATTTTTAATCCTATTTTTTCAAGCATGCAAAAAGTTTAATGTGACCAAAATATAGTTGGTATTAAAAGCACTCATGAAATGGAAAACACAGTTTGCTCTGTGCATGGAACAAAAATTTGTGAAATATTAATAGACATCTCGATGGGACAAAATCCAACCAAATCAAAACCTGGATCACTTTGGTTGTCCTTGGTTTGAGATGAGAGAGAAAGAAAAAAATCTTCTTACTGGCAAGTAAGGCAAGGCTGGCATGCCCTATGATACCCTCTCTTCCTTCTCTTGGCCAGCCCATCTGCTGATCATTCAGCATTCTCCTTCCCCTCACATCTGCTTTGACCTACTATGGTTTCCAATGTGCAAAGTCTTCCAGTCTATCCATCAACCTCTCTGAACTTTCCACTTGGCTGCCATCAACCAACACTTACCTATTCAACTGCCCCGTCTTCCAACTTCCTTTCCTTAGCCAGGGCCTATCCATCCAATCCTCTCTCCATCTTCCTTTTATTTACCAGCCACTATCATAAAGGGTCCATTCCACCTTATTTTCCCCAATCTTCCTTTTCCGTGGCTGCCATCACCATTTATTAATTCAACCACAGTATATCATCCAGCCCACTTACCCTCTGAACTTAAAGTTTTTAAGTTCAAAACTGTTCTACATTCAAACCAAGCTACTTCAATCACTTTTGAGGTATTTGAAGATCAAATGTTTAAATGTAAGTTTTAAGATCGAGTCATTTAAAATGATATATACATCTCAATAGGAATCTACACACAACTCTCATTTTCCTTTCCCTATCTTTTTGTTTGAACTCACCTACAGAATAGGTTCATAAATCATGCTAATATGATTTATGCCATAGAGGCATTGTTTATACATAAAATTAATCCACAATAGATGGTTTGATACATGTTATTTTAAAAGCGAACAAACCACTAGTCTCAGCTAGTCTCAGTTCACTGAAATCAAATTAGTTGTGTTCATGCCAAGCCTATCTCCATTTGTCTTTTCTGTATTTCTTACTTCAGCTGTTAGGATCTATTAATTTTAATTAATTTAAAAAATTGTAAACAGAGTTGTAATGTTGACCATGTTAGGCTATGAAGACGGTAATTTGAACTGAAAAATAGGTTGCAGAACTGAAGAAATTTAAGATGGTATACATTTAGATCATGCTGGCTGGGGAATTCTGGGAATTGTCCACACATCTTAAAGTTGCCTAGGTTGAGAAACACTGGCGTAAATATTCCAATTCAATATATAATCCAATATAATCTTCCTTTTCCTATGTATGTATTTTATAGCCCCCTCTTCTAAAGAAAATACAGTAAGCAATAGAATAGCATAGCATGGCCCATATAAAGGCTCTAAAAATTGGCATGTCCTATTCCATGGCTGAAATCAAGTATTAGTATATTTTTTTAACTCATCACACTTTACTTCAGAGAATACTTTCCTGTTTTTCAGCATGAATTTAGTAAAATCGTCAGAATATCCAGTAATGGGGAGAATGATGAGAAAGTTCTGTTATAAGAATTTCACATGGCAAGTTTCATTTTCTCCAACCTACAATGGAAGGAAGTTACCTTTCAATCACAATTTTTATGTTAAACGGAATGTTTGAATAGTTCAATTTCCCTTGATTTTTACTCTTTTTAAGATATGAGCTTAAAAACTGTCAGTAACCCAGAGAAAAGATTATGGTCATACACTTGGGAAACTAGATTATATATACAAACAAGTAACTCAGGAATATAAGTGTAACATGAGCTAGTAATATTATGATTCAGGTATAACACAATGAAATATAAACATATTCAATAAGTTCGTTTGATAGCCCAAAAGTTGGAAAAGGTCAAACATTTGGAAAAAAAAACTTTTTACATGAAACCAAACCAGTTAGTCATCAGAAGTGGAGCATGATTTCCAGATAGTCACATTAAAACTATCAGATGTCCCGCATCATCCAAAAATCTTTATGTATAAATTCCCTTGCCCTCAAAAATCTCAAACCCAAATTACTACAAAGCTATTTGATACCTCTTTACCATTTTAATTTCTATCAAGCAGAATAGTTGAATTTTATTACTTGCTTTCCCCAAAGCCTTCTGGAATGGGAACATGTAAACCAATAATTAAGCCCCAATAATTAACAAACATAATTTTAAAAGATAACAATGGGGAACATCAATTTTTCCTCTTAAAAGAAACAAGCACTTTTGTTCCCCACAATGATAGTCTCAAAATGACAGAGAACTTTAATCTAAAGCAGTGTTTCTCAACTCAGCAACTTTTAAGATATGTGGACTTCAACTCCCAGAATTCCCCAGACAAGAAGCTTCATACACATTAAAATTGTTTAGGTTGAAACACGCCGCTTTGGACTAAATTTCCCTGTGACTACATAATGATCATCATTCCAATTTTCTTTGTGAAGTATGCCAACCCCCCACTCAAGTCAAGCATCAAAGAAGGATAGTCATAATGGAGTATCAAATCAGACAAAGAACAACAAGGATGCAACTTTATTATTATTCTATTAAAGTTGATAGCAACTGCTAGCATTTGCATTTTATTAAAACAAGAAATGCACAAATAGGTTGACTGCTAAAGAGCTTGACATGTACTGCAGTGGGGGGGAGAGAAAGCCATTGTCAAGCAAATCAGTCTCTATCCCTTATTCAAAAAAGCAGTGGAATGGAATTTGAAAGGATACAAATTGAAAGCAGCATGGCTCCGCATACAGATTTATAGTTAAATTGCTTGTTATTAATCACAGAATGTGAAGGTGGAAATGATCTTGAAGATCACCTAACTCAATTCCCCCCAACCTAGGGATGGAATCCACTAGTTCAGCATATAATTCTTTTTAAATCTGTGGCTCTATCTGCCTGCAACATTTACTGGAGAGACAGGCAAATGACTTCTCCAAGCAACCACCTCTGCTATCAAGGAGTGTCAGGGTCACCCAAAAGGAAAGGCAATGAAAAACTCTTACTCACTACAATTGACGTTCCTCTCCATTATTTGCCAGTAGGAAAGCAAAACCTTCCTGTTTCAAGGCCAGATGGTCCCACTGCCACTGCTAATTTGTAGTGGGGATAACTTACTTTCAACACTGCTTCCTATTCTTCTTTAACCCATCATACAAAAAGAAACCAAATCTCAAGAGTTTGATGCTCACCCCAGACTCTTTCTGAACTTCACACCTCATTTGCCAAAGTGACTTCCTCCCACACAAGATTCCTACATAGGAAAGTATCCATTGCCTTCTCCATATATTCAAGGTATTTTGCTTCCAACCTGCACTGAGGTTTCTAGCCCTTTCATTAGACCTTAGGGGATTTTTCCAGCAAGTGCACCCTACAGTGATAATCTTAGGGACCAACAAGCATGGAAAATGTGAACGCTTCCTTTTCTGTGGTAGGTGGGAAACAGAGGGGTGGAGGATGTATATTTCACATTTTCATTATACAGGAAGAAGGGTTCATGGTAGAGTGGAATTTTTTAAACCAGTAAATGCTCCCAAAAGTATCCAACTATAAATAAAAGGAACCCTTCTTTGCTCACCAAGCAACCCCTTTGCTACTATCCAAATTGCTCTTTGCCCTTAGATCTTCAGCCAGGGCGCTTTTTCGGCAGGTACAACAGTGCCTCCTTGTCACAGACTCGACTCCAAGCACCACTTAACTTACCACGCTAAGATCCCACCTCTATTCCTTAAATTCACATTACTTCCCGGACCCCCTCCTCCTGCTTGCCTCCTCCCCCTTCCCTTCCACCCTCGTCTCCTCTCGGCCGCTCACGTTGCTGCCCCCTCGCCCTTCATACGCACAATTATATAATTCTCTTTGCCACCAGCCTCTAGCCACTTCGGCGCCACGCCCCCTTCCTTGCCCCCTCCCCAAACCCCTCCCTCCCCGAGTCACTCTTGGGGGGTCTGCAGCTCTTCGCAGCCCAAACAGCGCTTTTACACCCCACCTTTTCCCGAGATCACCTGCACCGCGCCCCCTTCTTTGCATCCCCCCGCTCTTCCTCCCGCCCAAATCGCACTTCTTCGCCTTCGCCCCGTTTTACAGACGCTCTGCATGCCTCTGCGCCCCGCCCCTTCCTCGACAGCCCCCCTCCCCCAAATAAGAGAGCAACCCCAGCTTGGAACCCCACCTTCTTTCCCCCTGACAGCTGCCCCGGCGGCTCTCCTGCTGTCGCCTCCGTGGAGCGGGCGGACGCGTTGACAGCCGCCTTCGCCCAGGACCACCGCCGGCCGGCCTGCCTGCTTCTTAGCCGTCTCCCTCAGGCCGGGCCAAGGCCGCTGGGGGCGGCGTGAAAAGGAGGAGGAGGAGCGGCTGGCCGAGGCGTCTAAGCCCAGCTCCTGCAGGACTGGTGGCACTGACGCTGCTGCTGGGGCCCCGGCTCCCGCTGTGGGCTCCTGGGCACCCGGGGCCCCCTGGCTGCAACTGTCCCTCTCCGGTGGCTCCTCCGGCTGCTCCTCCTCGGCTCTGGCTGGCTGGCTCGGGTGGGGACGGGGAGGAGCGGGAGGCGGGACCCAGCGGCCGAGTAAGCGCCGCCGCGGCGGGGGTGCGGAGAGAGAAAAGGGGAGTGGGAGAAATGGAGGACGCCACGATTTTTGCCCCTTCCTCGTCTTAGCCGCGCGCCGCCGCCATCTTGGGGATGGTGGCAGCTGGGGAGAGCTGTGAGCGGTGGCCGGAGGGAGAGCGGAGCGAGAGCCTTAGGGGAGGCCCAAAGAGCCCCGCTGCCGCCCCCTAACCTCTTCCACTCCCCCTCCGCGGAGCGCTCGCCTCCCTAGGTGGCCCTGCTGCGGGCGTTCAACCGCCGCACCGCGCTTGCAGCAGAGGCGTCCACGGGGCATGTGTGCGCTTTCGAGACCGCGCTCCAGCCTTCATCCATCTGCCAGTCTGCCCCAACCCGCCCTCCAGTTGTGGTCTGTTGGGCTACCGATTTGTCTCCCTCACCCGACCTCCCCAAAAAACCCGTCCCCAAGCAGCAAAGCTGGCTACAGTCTGTCTTTTTAGCGAGTGCTTTTGCGTGTTCTTAAGCACTTTCCATGTTTATATTGCAAAATAAAATGGCCTCTCCAGTAAGATTGAAGAGAGGAAATGTTTCGCCAAAACTGACGGGGGCGGGGGTATTCCTTCACCTGTCTAATTTCTTCACGAAAAGCTGTTGCTGCTCTTGAAATAGCTGCGGTTGGGGTCCGCGGGAGACCTGGCAGCCTTAAGGGAAGGAATGCATTGACAGTGCTGTTCTTCAAAAAGTGAAAAATAGCAGACCGTGCAAGTAAAACCAAGCCGAATAATTGTGCACGTGTTTAATTAGAAGTAAGTCCCATACGTTAAATGCATGTTGCATCTTACCAGGAGTCTTTGAAAGAATAACGCCTCGCTGAAGTTAATTTTTTACTAAATGTGCAAAGGTTTGTACTATTTATACAAGAAGCGGAGGAGCACTCTGGCTGTAACGTAGCCCAGCATTACTCGTCAATGTGCTTAGTGAAACACAGAAGCTTAATGCTACCACGGGTTTATCTGTGAATGGCCTTATATCTATGATCTGGCTCAAGTTAGCAACAGCGGCCGATGAAATGCCTCAGCCTATTTGGCTTTTTGTAAAGCCACCAAGTTTCGGCTCGTTCAGCAAACCTTTTGGATCTGAGTAGTTAGTTGTTCCTTTATTTTCTTACAAGGTGATTGTATACTGTATAGTCGAATACAGATTATATGTTCCACTTTACTAAGCCACATGGAAGCTTAGTAGATAAATACATGTTTTCTGTACGTTTTTAAACTGGGGATATAAAGCTTGAATTCAGCCTTGGAGACCTCCAAAATTTATCAAACTCTGTTGAATGTGACAAAAATGCAACTAATTTTTTTAAAGTATCTTACTAATCGGTGAGTCATATTAAATTTAAATGAACATGCAGTTAAATCAAATTTGCGCCAATTCTGTATATACCCAATAGTTTTTGGAATGCAACCCCAATATTTTTGTCCTTTGACTTGGACTCGTTAGAGGAAACCTGGAGTTTAATCCTTACCTTCCCAATGAGGAATATCATTCTCTTGAAGGCACTATTTAAATTGGACACAATTCTCCTCTGATAACAAATGATTTCAGAATTTCTGCTTAGAGCAAATGACATCTTCAGGGCCACTGATATATCCTGTGTTGTGGGAACTTTTTCTTATCTTTTTGTTCTGCTGTCACCACAGATCACTTTTTTGATTTAGATAGTCACTAAAGTAACTGAAATGGCAGGAATATGGGGAGATATGAGACAGCACAGAAATTTGATGAATTTGCTACAGTTCAGTTCTGCATCCTAAGCTGCTTGTCTCCTGAGCCTAAAGCTGAGTAAATGGTGCCCACTTTGGCAACAAAGTTGAATTTGTGTTGATTGGCACTATAGTCACCCCAGAACCGAATTGGTTATTCATCTGCTACTCCTCTATTGCAAATACCCCCCCTTTTCTCTCCTTCTTCTTCTTCTTCTTCTTCTTCTTCTTCTTCTTCTTCTTCCTCTTCCTCTTCCTCTTCCTCTTCCTCTTCCTCTTCCTCTTCTTCCTCATCTCCTCCTCTTCCTCCTCCTCCTCCTGTTGCTCTGATGCTACTGAAATCAAAGGACAGGAACGTTTTGTTCCTTTGTTTCCACTATAGGTCGGTATGAATGTTGTAGCAAGGGAAAAACTGAAGGTTCTGCTTCATAGAAGCAAAGTAACATTCTGTTAAATTTTGTAACTTCATTTCAAGTCTATGTAGCAAGATTGAAGGAAAGAAAGAGAAAGGAGACTCAGAATACTGTGGGCAGGAATAAGTTTCTAAAGACAATCAAAAACATAAGGCAAAGAAAGGTTATTGGCTTAATTGGCATTGTTGAATCAACCACAAGTTTATTAAAAATGCAGCTACCAAACACCAGAAACCATAATAACAAGGTAGCCCAATTTGAAATGGCCATTCAGGACAACAACCAGCCAATAAGGAGGAGGGGCATATCAGATTGTCTAGCCCATTGGAGTTGGATTGTCACTAGATTGAAATAAAGCACTGTGGATCATCCATTTAGAAGGGCTTAGGATGGAAAAAAGGAAAACAAAAATGAGAACATTTTTGACAGGCTGAAGTAAGTGATTACTTTCTGAACTAGGTGGCCCATGATAGTGAAGGGCAAGCAGAAAGTATTTTCATTCATTCATTTATTGGACTTATATGCCACCCTTCTCCCTGAGGACTCAGGGCGGCTCACAATGTTAAAATACAAATACAGAATAAATTAATTAAAACAGTATTAAATTTTAAGCCCAATAAACTCTAAAACCCACAAACTAATCAAAATACAATTAAAATACAGTTAAAATACAATTAAAAACTCATCCCACTCCACTTAAGTCCAGGCCAGATTGCTGAAAGAACCAGGTCTTCAGGTCGCGGCGGAAGGAAGGAGGTCCGGGGCCAATCGGAGCCCCAACGGGAGCTGGTTCCATAGGGTGGGTGCTACCACACCTGCCCTGGGGGTCACCAGCAGACACTGGCTGATGGCACCCCAAGGAGGCCCTGTCTGTGGGAGCATACAGGGCAAAGGGATGTCGATGCTGGCAGGAGACGTTCCCGCAAGTACCCCGGACCCAAGCCATGCAGGACTTTATACGTTAACACCAGCACCTTGAATCTCACCCAGACGGCAACCGGCAACCAATGCAGCTCGCATAGGAGGGGTGTAGTGTGGGAGTATCGGGATGTTCCCATCATCACCTGCGCAGCCACATTTTGAACCAATTGAAGCCTCCGAGTGGTCCGCAAGGGAAATCCCATGTAGAGAAAGTTACAGTAGTCGATTTGGGAACTAACAAGTGCATGAGTGACCATCCGTAGGGCATCTCGGTCCAAATAGGGGCACAACTGGCGCACCAGGTGAACCTGGGCGAACGCCCCCCGGTCACAGCTCCCACCTGATCCTCCAAACTGAGCTGTGAATCCAGGAGGATGCCCAAGTTGCGAGCCCTATCCACGGTGGGCAACACCTCTCCCCCCATGACCAAAGATGGAATATCCTGGATCCGAGATGCTAGAAACTAAGGAACGCACTGAGTTTTGCTATATGACAGTTAAAAATAGGTTTTAAGCAGGTACTTATTGCTACAAAGTACCTGTAGCTTATTAATATTAGCACAGCCTGAAATTAAAATAATTCCTAACCCTATCTTCAAGACAGAAAGTACCTCGATACCTCATGC
Source organism: Naja naja (assembly GCA_009733165.1). NCBI lineage: Eukaryota > Metazoa > Chordata > Lepidosauria > Squamata > Elapidae > Naja > Naja naja. The sequence goes on along the minus strand of CM019148.1, from coordinate 30,221,684 downwards.
CCGAGCTTCCCTCAGACCTGTCTTTCCACCTACATCTCTCAAGGTCTTTTCTATCAGTTCGTTCCTATTGTTTGAATATAATCTGGGAAGAGATGCCCAGTGTTGCCATCCTTTCATTGGCATGTGTGACACCTAATCATCTGCAGACCATATAAGAAAAGGAAAATATTAAATTTATTCCCCTCCCTTTGCAATCTTGATAAGTCAACCATCTTGTTGAATGATATTTCTAATAGAGGCCAGAGAAAATTCTCCGTTTGTTCTCTCGGTTGTCATTAAATTAAACAAAATAAATTCTTCAGAAATATTTTCAAAGCAGAAGAGAACTTGGGAGAAACTCTTATGGGTAAATGTGGTCTTCTTGCGCCTACTTAGTTGTAAGCTGCCAAGGGGTGAATCCTGCCTTTAATTCCTCACTCCTTAGTCTGCATAAAATTTCAAAAGAAAACTTTGCAAAGGAGCATCATTTATAAAGTTAGTATTGCTAAAAGAAAGTTGTGATCTTGAGAATTTTTTGAAGAAATCCAACCAAATCATCCATATAATTTATCTTGCCACAAATTTGCAAGAGAATTGCAAAAAGATTTTGTGTCCAATTTGGATTAATTTTTTAGAAGTCTAAAACTAGTTCAGTCCCAATTGACGATATTTCTCTCACATGAGATTTGCCACTTAAGCCATCTGTTGGCAAAAAAGAGAATCACCCTATAGGTGACTTATTTTCCACAACGGATGTTCAAAGTCACAGTATCAGTCACTGAAAACCTAAAATTGCACCAAACATAGTCCACCATAAGATGACTTCATACATGTATATAACATACTAGAAGTTCAAGATGGTTAATTTGTGTGCCTCGTGATGCATATAAATACATAAAATACCTTGAGGACTGATATAAACAGAAGTATATAAATTCAGTAAGTGATTTTTAAAGCCCAAAAATTCCAAGTAGCTATTATAACAAGACATACCCCTTCTGAATGAAAGCAATATTAATCAAAGGGGAACTATTGCATATATATAAAGTGTATTATTATTATTTAAATGTATACATTGCCCAACTCCCAGTGACTCTGGATAGTTTACAGATTGCTAACATTTAAAACAAGGAAACAACGTAACATGGAACAAAGATGGTAGAAATACAAACCCAAATGAGAGCAAAAAACAGATGCAAAGGCTTCATTGAATATAACTTGTGAAAGTAACACTAAGTCAAGGCACTTAGTCCATACTATGGAATCTAATATCAACAACACTGCTGTCCTAGACATTTGTAACTATTCATTTCATAATTATTTGCTTTGCCTCTTATCAAGACTGACAAACATCCAGAAAATCAGATGTGCATGTAAATATTTATAGATTTTTCAGTATATTATTTCTTTTAAATATTTCTAGAACAAATATTTATTTTATTTCTTTATTTAATTTGTCAATTGCTTACAAGATAATAGGCATAAGTATAAAAATGAGTAAGAATACAGGAAATAGGTACAAATAAATGGGGACAATAGGACAGGGACGGTAGGCATGATGGTGCACTTATGCACGCCCCTTACAGACCTCTTAGGAATGGGGTGAGGTCAATAGTGGATAGTTTGAGATTAAACGAGTGGGGTTTGAGGATGTAACAACAGAGTCAGGTAGTGCATTCCAGGCATTGAACACTCTGTTGCTGAAGTCGTACTTTCTGCAATCAAGTTTGAAGTGGTTAATATTGAGTTTGTATCTGTTGTGTGCTCTTGTATTGTTGCGGTTGAAGCTGAAGTAGTTATTGACTGGTGGGACATTGTAACAGATAATTTTGTGTGCTACGCTTAAGTCTAACCGTAAGTGGCATAGTTCAAGGTTGTCCAAGCCCAAAATCTCAAGCCTGGTGATATAGGGTATTCTGTTGCGAGCAGAGGAGTGTAGTACTCTTCTAGTGAAATACTTCTGGACTCGCTTGATTGTATTAATGTCCGATATACAGTGCGAATTCCAGACTGAAGAGCTGTATTTGAGTATTGGTCTAGCAAAAGTTTTGTATACTCTAGTTAGCAATTCAATATTTCCAGAGGAGAAGCTTCGTAAGATTAGATTTACAACTCTTAATGCCTTTTTGGCAATGCTGTTACAGTGAACTCTGGCGCTTAGGTCATTTGATATGAGAACTCCAAGGTCCTACAGTTAGTTGTGGTATGACTAGGAAATGTGGGGCATGAACCATTGCTGTTTACAAAGACTGAACTGAAGAATGTGTTGAAGAGATTGGCCTTAACGGCTTCATCGTTGCAGTCTTTAGACTTTGGAGATCACTTGATTTCTTTTAATCTGCACTACTATTACTATTAATCTTCTCATCACTCCTTCTCATCCATCTCCTCCCACTTGTGACTGTATGACTGTAACTTTGTCGCTTGTATCCTTATGATTTATATTGACTGTTTCCTAGTATGATTTGATTGCTTATTGTACCCTATGACTATCATTAAGTGTTGTACCTTATGATTCTTGATGAATGTATCTTTTCTTTTATGTACACTGAGAGCATTTGCACCAAGGCAAATTCCTTGTGTGTCCAATCACACTTGGCCAATAAAGAATTCTATTTTATTCTATCCTGCATTTCTTGCTGCACACAATAATTACATTTGGGATTTCTGCAGCAGCATACTATTGACTTATGATCACTTTGTAATTTGGTGAGACACAGATTTTCTCCTGCCCATACAGTCCCCCTATGTTCATGTCATTGGTTGTTTCAAATCCCCATGCAGGGTTTGGCATATGTTCCTGCTGAAGTTCATCTTGGTGGTTTCTGCCTACTGTTCCAACCTTTCAAGATGCTCCTGAATTGTTTTCTAAGCTGCTATTATTCCTCTAACTTTGCGTTGACTATAACTTTATAATCATATTTTCTAACCTCTCATCCAAGTCATTTATGGTGAACAATGCAGGACCCAAAACAGACCCTAAGAGATTTCCTCTAGCACAGGGGTGTCAAACTCAAGGCCCACGGTCCAGATCCAGCCCACGGAGGCTTGTGGGGCTGCCCTGGAAACAGCAAAGAACTGGCCTGCAGTGCCTCTGCCAGTGAAAACAGAGCTCGGGAGGCTGCGACGGCCTCCTGAAACCCTCTACCAGTGAAAATGGAGGCCCTTCTGAACTCTGTTTTCACTGGCAGAGGGTTGCAGGAGGTCGTCGCAGCCTCCCGATCTCTGTTTTCACTGACAGAGTGCTCAGGCCACCTCAGGTGCATCCGACATGAGTGAAGTTGAGCTGGCCATGCCCATCCTGGCCACGCCCACCCAGCCCCCAAGGTCAAACACAACCCTGATGTGGCCCTCAAAGAAATTGAGTTTGACACCCCTGCTCTAGTATATTGAAGAGCCACTTGTTCTATACAACCTGTCTTCATCCTTCTAAAAGTAGCATAGTCCAGTGACAAATTTTGTCATTTTTTTCCTAATAGGTCATACAAATATATTTAAAAATCATTTATATTTTGTCATTTTTAAAATAGAGTCTCTTGGGAAATTAATGTTTTTTTTCTGACATCAAGGTACACTATTCCACAATTGAATAGTAGTGATGATGATAAGAGTAATGATACATAGACAGTTTACAACTAAAGTAGCATATATGATTGTCTGAAGAGGGATCAGCTTAATGAATCTATTAAGCTGATGGCCTGAAACTGACTAGCTGTGCTACTACTCACCTGTCATTTGTACTTATGCAAACAAAGTAAAAATGCTTTTACCATTATCATATAAAAAAAAGTTTACTAATGAAAGTCCAGAAGATTGTTAAAAGCCGAGAATTCAATTTAGCAGATTTTTTTTTTAACTTTTTTTAAATCCACCAACTCTCTTCCTCTTATTATTCCAGACAAATCTTTCCTTGGAAAGAGTTAAGAAATCCATTCTTGAAGAACAAAATACAGATTTTAAGAATACTACATGGAAGCCTATCTGTGGTACGCAAAACCCCATTGAGTCCAAGGTCTTACTCTCTATCCTAGTGTAATTAGAATAATGATGATTTATTGAATTTTTATGCTGCCAAATATTTCCAGGCTCATGCAAGCTTACAGCAAAGATACAACATAATAAAACATCCACAAAAAATTATCCATATCCCCAAACAACATAATATAAATATTATATTCATAGGGAAAAAAACCAAGTAAATAAAAGTGACAGTTTGGGGATCAGCAAGGACAGCAATTCACACAGAACATAAAATATTATGATGGTATCTAAATTAAATGAACAAATAAATATGTTATGGAGTGGATTTGCAAGGTTTTGATTCTGCAAACAGATTTATGCAAGATAACTGAGTTCAGAAACAGCTTGATTTAAAGTGAGGTATTTGCATATATTTGGAATTCTCATACTTATTTAATTATTAAGTTGCAGCACTTAAAATAAAGGAAATAAATTATTTTTGCTCCTCCACAAGTTCTTCAAACTCTGATTCACTTCCCGGAGAAATTGTTCCATTGTTTTTAAATTCATGGTGCTAGGAGGGAAGGAATAGACTTAGAACAGTATTTCATTTTCAGTGAAATATATATAGTGGCCACTGAAATATATATATAGTGGCCACTGGCTGCTGGCTTACTTAATTCAGAAGGTTTGTGGGGTTTTGTCTATGTTTAGTTAAAATCATGAGTGGATAATTAAATAATCTAGCTCCACTATTCCTCTTCATATTCCATCCTTTTTATTTCCAACAAATATAGGCAATGTTTGTCTATCATTCCTGAAGGGTCTAATCCATGGTGAGTAGCTGTACCATCTATTCCTCTTCTAGAGTTGCAGGGTGAGAAACAAATCTCCCAATGATTTCTATTTAATATTTAAAATGGAGGGAAATCATGACAGTGTTTCACTCTCAGTCACTCCAATGCCAAAAAAAGTAGGAGAAAACTCAGGAAAACTTGTCAATTTCACACTTGCTCCTTTTTGTTGGGGCTAGGAAATAGAACTACAAAGCCCTTCAAGATTACAGGACCCAAAGGATAAGGCAAGAGTTTCTTTTACGGGGGAAAAAGGAGCCTCAGAGTCTCACACACACACACACATACACATCAAATTAGCTTTGCTGCCATTTTAATTACATGGCAGCCAAACCAGAAACATTATACCTTAGCTTTTCAACCCTACTGTTATTATAGGAACATGTAGTTTCTTTCAGTCGGATGAAGAACCCTCATGGAAGTGCCATAGGTGATAGCTTGTTTAATAATTTGATGTACCATTAAGTCAGTGTCAACTCTTAGTAACCACATAAATAGACCTTCTACAAGATGCCCCAGCCTGACCCTTCTTCACATGTGTTCAAGTGTTCAAAATATTATTTGAGCCATCACTTGTGCCTTGAAAGAGAACTCTGATTTTTACTATGATGCATTTGTTTGATTTCTTGGCTATCCAGCATATTGTCAGGAATCTTTTCCAACACCAAAGTTCAAAATTATCAATACTTGCTGTCTGCTTCTTCAAAATCCAACATTTGCTTCTATAGAGTATTAGTTGCATGCATGATTCTGATCTTTTGGGTATAATCACAGCATCTGAATATTACCCCCCCCCCCAAGATCTTTATTGCTATCCTACTTAAAATCTAATCTGTAGTGTATTTGCTTAGCCAGAGATTTATTTAATCAAATACATGATTTGCTAAGTCCATACAATATGCTACTTCAGAATCAAATAACCTACATTAGAATTTAGCAGTGCATGAATCTAGCTATTAATTTGGTTTAGTTTTGGTTTAGCTTGTTGTGTGACTGCCTTTGACTGCCCTCTTTGGCAAAAATATATTGTAGGTAATATATAATGAATAAATAATAATACTGTATCTCCCTAGTTAGAGACTATGTTCATGAAACCAATTAATTTTGAGAAAGACAGGGATATCAAATATATTCTTTTATAGATTCCTGTTGGAAGTCTTCAGAATAATGACCCAACTTTTTATGTTCTTTTTACATGCAAGAAGAGTGTATCTTATGAGTATGAATTAGCAACTACAGATATCTTATGTTTAGTAATAATACTTCCTTCAATTTCCCCAAAATAACTACCCCAAGACTCAGAGTAATTTATTTATTTATTTATTTATTTATTTATTTATTTATTTATTTATTTATTAATGGGACTTATATGCTGCCCCATCTCCGAAGACTCGGGGTGGCTCACAAATAAAAACAGCAGCAACAATAAATAATTAAAAGCAGATTAAACTAAATAAGCCCCATTACAATTACAAATTCATCCCCTAAAAACTATCCCATAAAACTATCCCATAAAAAACCATCCCCTCCCAGAAAATCACAACCCGGATTGGTTAAACAACCAGGTCTTCAGGTCATGGCGGAAGGTGCGGAGGTCAGGGGCCAGACGGAGCTCCAGGGGAAGTTGGTTCCAGAGGTCTGGGGCCGCTATAGAATTTGCCTTGTAAATAAAGTTGCCAAAATTTTCTCTATCCCAGTTGCCTTGCCAAGTTTATGAGGGATGGACTTCAACTCCCAGAATTCCTCACCTGGCTGAGGAATTCAGAGAGTTGTCGTTCATCCATCTTAAAGTTGCCAGTGTTAAGAAACACTGGGCTAGCTCTGTTCCTGGATTCTTAATGGTAGCTTTAGCTGTAAGTACTAGCAGGTGATAGAACTTCCCACCATGCTGTGAAAAATGTGACTGCCATCTTCCACCATTTGTTAAAGGTTAAAGAGCAGTCTAGGCTTATTTTTCCTTCTTGAAGATTCACCTGTTCTATTGCTAATTGGCATGGGAACCTGATTGGAGAATGTTATGAACTATATACAATTGGACTTATGTTTATAGAGCTAATTAAAATGCATGCACATACAAATTGCATAGTATTCTTGCACCTTAGTGTTTGCATATTCACAACCAAAGCTGGAGGAAGAAAAAATATTGAATTGATTAAATTACATTACAATTGATTTATTATATTATAGTGAATTATAATTAACTTATTCAATTAATAAAAATTTTATAGGTGTCATTGGAAAATTTATCACTCAAAATGTTCATAAGCTTCTTACATGGGTTCCATTCAATTTCTCTATAGTCAGACTAACAAACTAAATGATAAGTTATTTCTGTATGACAGCAAATAACTTTACCTGGAGATCCAATCATTCTTTTAAATAGAATACTAACCTGTCATAATAATAATAAGATATTTAAAATAAATAGGAAAGGCAGAAGGAGCAAGACAGCTTTCTTAGGCTGGCTGGCTGCTCTATATGGCTCTAATGAGGTCTAACAGAGTTGATAGATATATAAGTGCTTTTTAACACCCAGAGGCATTAACATCTCCTTCTAGAGCTGGTATTTGGTTTGTGAGGGATCCCCCATTATCATCAGTAGGTTGTTTGCTTCCAAAGGAAACAACAGATTCAGATGAATCATTTTTCTCAGATATGCAACAAGAAAAACAACACTTAAATTTCCTCTTCTATGATATTTCTATTTGTGGTACCTCTAAGTAGCTTTGTCATAAATTCTACTTGCATTTTTTTAGAATAAAACACTCCCTGCACTTTACACGCAGACATTCATTTAATATTGATCTAATTTGAGCAAAAACCATACCAAAAATTGTTCCTTCTGATCGGAGTTATCAAATCCCACAACTAAAAAAAAACAGAGGCTCATGAAAAACAAATTCTGCATTCAAGAACATAATCTTCCTGATTTCTATATTTCAAGGATGAATCTTAAGGAAGAAAGAAGTAGTCCTGAAGCACTATTTGAATGTTGGTTCTTAGGAAACAAAATGAAAACTGGCATGGACTCAAGCTAACCATTTTGGGGACTCTGCACGGTCACTTGGGAACAATCAAATCTTGGAGAGAGGAGATATTGATCCCAGAAAAAAGATTTGCTCAGTATACGAGAGGATACTACTGCCAGCAAAGGATTGCTACAATGAAATCTAGATGATTGGCAGAAAGGCCCAAGAAACACAGATCGTCTTCAGCTTATAACCACAATTTGGATCAGAATTTCCATTGTTAAGCAAGGGAGTTGTTGAGAGGCACCTAAATTACAACTTTTTTTTGTAAAGGTTGTTAAACGAATCACTGCAGTTTTTAAGTGAATTGTGTGGTCATTAAGTAAATCAGTTTTCCCCATTGACTTTGCTTCTTGGAAGCTGGCTGGGAATCACAGGATCTTGTGATAGATTGGTTGACTCAGCCTTCAATCCTTCCGAGGTCAGTAAAATGAGGACCCAGATTGTTGGGGGCAATTTGCTGACTCTGTAAACCGCTTAGAGAGGGCTGTAAAGCACTGTGATGTGATATATAAGTCTAAGTGCTATTGCTATTATAAATACATGTCACTTGCCAAGCACCTGAATTTTGATTATATGGTTGTAAGGATACCCTCATTGATACAAGAACCAGTCATTGGTCACTTTTATCAGTGCTGTTGTAGCTTTAAATAATCACTAAATGAATGGTTGCAAGTCAAGGACTACCTATATTGGGGGTGAGGGCTCTCTGCAAGAGCAACATACTTTGCTACTGGAATTATTGTCCATTGCAATAAAGCATTCTGTGTACCACAGTCCTTTGGGGCTAGGATGGGTTACAGATACTGTTAAACAATAAATAAATAAGATGAAACATTCCCCCAGGAAGAAAAGCATTAGGAATTATTTATTAAAAGGCCAGTGTTGGCTGCTCAGGCTGTTCCCCTGCTGGTAGACAAAGCCTGAAATTGCCAGTTAGGATCTGCTTTAGAAACAGAGAAAGATGCTGTCAAAGGTACATTATGTATCCATGGCATCAGCTATATTTCCACATCACTTTAGGACAGCACGCACCCACCTGATTCTTGCCTCTTTAACAGTTGCAAGAGAGGCAGAAATGTAATCGGTAAAGGTGTTCTGAACATTCAGCTACAGAAGTAGAAATTGGATGGCTGGTTCCTAAAGCACCTGCTTCACCCAGAGCAGGATTTTTCACCCTTAGCAACTTTAAGACCTGTGGACTACAGTTCCAGAATTATGCTGGCTGGGGAACTCTGGAGATTAAAGTTCCCACGTCTTAAAGTTGCCAAGGTTCAGAAACACTGATCTAGAGCAAGACCAGGGGCCAAATCCAGACATCTGCAGTTTTAAAGAAAATTAGAGTAACTAGACGAAAAGAATTATGTCCAACATTCTGAAAATTGCTGTAAGCTACAGCAATGTCAAAAGAGGGGACTTTTCATGTCTGGGATGAGGGAACTTCTCTGCCCAGGAACTAAAGCAGGGATGGGAAACCATGGCACTTTTGTGACTTATGGGCTTCAACTCCAAGAATTGGCACGGCTCAGTGGTGGGATTCAAAATTTTTACTACAGGTTCTGTGGGCGTGGCTTGGTGGGCATGGCAGGGGAAGGATACTGCAAAATCTCCATTCCTTCCCTACTCCTGGGGGAAGGTTATTGCAAAATCCCATTCCCTCCCCACCCCACTATCCTGCTTTCCAGCTCTGTTCTCCTGTGCAGGGCAACAAAAGAAGACCCAGCTGATCAGCTGGAACTCAGGAGGCAGCCAATAGATGCAGGTGGGGCCAGCCAGTTCTCTGAACTACTCAAAATTTCTGCTACCAGCTCTCCAGAACTGGTCAGAACCTGCTGAATACCACCTCTGGCATGGCTGGCTCAAGAATCCTGGGAGTTGAAGTCCACAAGTCATATAAGGGCCATGGTTCCCCACCCATGAACTAAAGCCTAAACAAAACTCCAAGCAGAAAAGATTAGCACTATACTTCTTTTCCAGGAACTACTCCCAACCCATTACTAGCAATCGGATGTACCAAAATAAAACAGGTAGGCTTCCTCCTTTAACTGTCCTTGTGCCAGGATAGAAGATCTTTACTTGCTAGCTAGCAGGGTTAAATACACACAGGTGGCCTCTGCAAAAGAAAGGAAAAAGGAAAAAGTCATAATTCAAACTATTTCCATACACAGCTGGAGTTTTGGGAACACTTCCTTATCTCTTGGCTACACTCACTTCTCCCACTCACTTCTCCCTTGATGGAGCTTGGCAAAATATTAGGAAAGGCAGACTTTAAAACAAGCAAACACATTAAAATGGAAATAATGGCATTTGGTAGCCCACCCCCACCCCTCAAAACAGCAAATAGTCTTCCAGCATTATACAGATGAACGTATTTTAATTAAGGTCATGCAAAAGCTCAACTCTTAATCCTGGTTTCCAAACCACAATAGCTGGGTTCATAGAACCCAAACCACATTATGGTTTAATGTGATTTGTGGACCTGGCTGCAGTTTCTGTTGGAATGTGTGCTCTTTCTGGTGCACTAGGCTAACACAGTTTCCAGCTCCTCTGCAAATTCTCATTTTCTCCAAGATTCTCTGAAGCTTTGAAATAGCATAAAACTCCATATTATACTTACTTTTAATGCCACCATATTCTATAAAATCCAATTCATTTACATGTTTTAAAACTGAACATTTCTAAATCCTAAATACCTGTGTATGAAATGCCTTTTATAATATTCTGAGCAGTCTTTATACTGTGGCTGGATTTTTTTACTTCACATGTAGGTGTGCCTTAATCATGGTTTATTGAATAATACTCAATTAGTGGTGCTCACCAGTGGTGGGATTCAATTTTTTTTTACTACTGGTTCTATGGGGGTGGTGTGGCTTGGTGGGCACGGCAGAGGAAGGATACTGTAAAAACTCCATTCCCTCCCACTCCTGGGGGAAGGTTACTGCAAAATCCCATTCCCTCCCCACCCCACTAACCTGCTTTCCAGCTCTGTTCTCCTGTGCAGGGCAACAAAAGATGACCCAGCCAATTAGCTGGGACTCAGGAGGCAGAATAGATGGGGGCGGGGCCAGTCAGAGGTGGTATTTGCCAGTTCTCCGAACTAATCAAAATTTCCGCTACTGGTTCTCCAGAACTGGTCAGAACCTGCTGAATACCACCTCTGGTGCTCACACATCATGCTAAAGTTAAGCTGCACGAGGGTCTGCAGGAGGAGGTTAAAAAAAAAAAGCAAGGTGACAAATGTGCCTGCATGATCAAAGCCCACCCCTTTTTTCCATATGTTGCAACACGTGGAAAAAGTGGTTATGAATAACAACTCTGTTATTCTGTATAGTATATGGCTTTGATCACACAGCTGCAACTGCCATCTTAACTTCTTGACAAGCTGCATTGCGGCTTAGTGGAGTATTAAATAAATTGGAGCCTCCAGATTCTGCGTACAGCATCCAAAATTTCCAAATATTTTAATGTGATAGAAGGAAAAAATGATGAAACACAGAAGTAGTGAATAATCACTTTAATTCCAAAGTCCAACTAAACTAAACTAATTAATTTTAAAAATATATAAAGTTAAAATAACTTTTTGTTTTTAAATCAGGGTCACTATTTTGAACGTATTACTCAGTATACCGCTCAAAGAGCACATCTGGTCCTTGGCTGAGAAAGGCTAATGGTTAGATTTCCATATCATAGCAACCCAGGACAGAGCAGATCACAATTGAATTAAACCCACATATTTTTTTTCCTTCCCAGCATTTTCCCACAAGTGAATGTTTGCATCAATCGAATATTGATCCACTGATTGCTACAAGTATTGGTCAATCAGCTTATTGCATGAGGTTGACCTCATGGGCTTAGAGAGAGTTTCATGCCTAAGGTGGGACTAGAACTCACTGAAGTGGTTTGCCATTGCCTCCCACCTTCATAGGGCTGAGAATATGTGACTGGCCTAAGATCAACTAGCTGGCTTTGTGTGCCAAGGCAGCACTAGAACTCGCAATCCTGTTTTTAACATGGTATCTGAATCACTACACCCATTTGTCTTTCTGGTAGGCTTCACTAATTTATTTTCCATTATATCAGTCCAGAACACTTCAAAATGGATTGAAAAATTCAACCCACTCTGTCCAATGGTTTGTTTATTTAATTAATTAAATTTAGAGACCAGACAATTCCCCCCCCCCAAAAAAAAACGCTGGGCAGCTTTCAGTGTAAAAAGTAAAGAACAATAAAACAAAGAAAAATATAGGGTCATTCTGGCCCGCCCCCAAAATGATGTCCTATAGCCTGCTTCAGTTCCAAATGACTCTGAGTGGCATATATCCCAATCTCATAAAATTAGGTTAAAAACAATTCAATAAAAAGAAGGCAAATCAATATACAACAAAAGTTACATATAACACCAGGCCCTCAAGGAGCTTAAATAAATAAATAATATATGGGCTCTGGTCACCTAGCAATTTTCCAATCCTGCTTAAGGATATTTAAAAATCCATTTATTTTGCTGGTAGTTATCATCTTTTTCTATTTTTGTTCAGTTTTTCCAGCATTATGAACTTCTCATGAGAGAAGTTTGCATAAGGTGTAATTTGAGCCTGATCATTTGTATCTGGACAGATTTGTTCTGTGTTTCATTTCTGTGTTTTCTTGGCTACCCAGGGTATTCTCAGAATGTGTCAGTACCAAAGTTCAAAGTCATTAATATTCTTTCTGTCCTGTTTCTTCAGAATCTAGCTTTTGCTTCCATGCAGAAAGAACTATAGTATTGCCTGCATAGTTCTGATCTTTGAACATGGTATCTGAATATTTTTCCAAGGCTTTAATTGATATTCTACCAAGTATTAGTTTGTGGCATATTTCTAAACTACCAATTTCTTTATGCTTGATAGTCGATCCTAAAAGACTGAAGCTATCTACTATTTCAGTATCTTTATTGTCAGTTCTAAGGCTGATTGTTGTACCAATTTCATTAATTTGGTTTATTTTAATTAAATACTACTTCCATTTTATACTGGTATCTTTGACTTTCATTGATAGAAATTTAAATGTCATCAGCATAATGCATAATACAAGTTCTTGATAGAATATAATTCTTTATTGGCCAAGTGTGATTGGACACACAAGGAATTTGTCTTGGTGCAAATGCTCTCAGTATACATAAAAGAAAAGATACACTCATCAAGAGTCAAGAATCATGAGGTACAACACTTAATAATAGTCATAGGGTACAATAAGCAATCAAATCATACTAGGAAACAGTCAATATAGATTGTAAGGATACAAGCGACAAAGTTACAGTCATACAGTCACAAGTGGGAGGGAATGGGTGATAAGGAGTGATGAGAAGGTTAATAGTAATAGTAATGCAGACTTTGTAAATAGTTGGACAGTATTGAGGGAATTGTTTGTTTAGCAGAGTGATGGCGTTTGGGAAAAACCCATTGTTGTATCTAGTTGTTCTGGTGTGCAGTGCTCTATAGCGTCATTTTGAGGGAAGGAGTTGAAACAGTTCATGTCTGGGATGTGAGGGGTCTGTAAATATTTTCATAGCCCTCTTTTTGACTTGTGCAGTATACAGGTCCTCGATGGAAGGAAGGTTGGTAGTAATTGGTTTTTTTGCAGTCCTAATTATTCTCTGAAGTCTGTGTCTGTCCTGTTGGGTTGCAGAACCAAACCAGACAGTTATAGAGGTGCAGATGATAGACTCAATAATTCCTCTGTAGAACTGGATCAGCAGCTCCTTGGCCAGTTTGAGCTTTCTGAGTTGGCGCAGAAAGAACATTCTTTGTTGTGCTTTTTTGATGACATTTTTGATGTTAGGTGTCCATTTTAGGTCATGTGATATAATAGAAAATTATAGAAAATTTGAAGGTCTCTACTGTTGATATTGTGTTGTCTAGTATTGTAAGAGGTGGTAGTATGGGAGGGTTTCTCCTAATATCTACCACCATTTCTATGATTTTGAGTGTGTTCAGTTCCAGATTGCTCTGGTTATACCACGAGGCAAATTGTACAACCTCCTGTCTGTATGCGGATTCGTTGTTGTCTCGAATGAGACCAATCACTGTTGTGTCATCTGCAAACTTCAGTATTTTAACATATGGATCATTTGAGATGCAGTCATTGGTATTTAGGGAGAAGAGAAGTGGAGAAAGCACACAGCCTTGGGGGCCCCCTTTGCTAATTGTACAGGTATCAGATGTGATTCTGCCTAGCTTCAACTGCTGCTTCCTGTTTGTTAGGAAGCTTATGATTCCACTAACAAGTGTGTTCAGGTACTGCTAGTTGGTTTAATTTAGTTAAAAGAATGTCTGGAATGATGGTATTGAATGCTGAACTGAAGTCTACAAAGAGGACCCTTGCGTAGGTATTTGGAGATTCAAGGTGTTAAAGGATGTAATGCAGAGCCATATTAACAGCATCATCTGTCGATCTATTTGCTCGGTATGCAAACTGCATGGGATCTAACAGCAGATCCGTGATGGTTTTCAGGTGGGACAGCACAAGCCTTTCAAAGATTTTCATAACTACAGATGTAAGAGCAACTGGTCTGTAGTCATTGATATTTCTCCCTCCAGTTTTAAAACCATACTCATCTTCTTTTAATGCAGCCTCTTTCAACATGCATTAGAAGTTAGGCTGAAAAAGTAAGGGGAATGTGTACAACTTTGTCTCACTTCTTTGTTTTACCTGGAGCCAGTCTCTTTTGTTCCTCCAGAGTGTGGCTTCCTGACATCTGTATAGATTTTGCAGAAGAACAATGAGGTATTCTAGAATTCTCATTTTCTTAAACATTTTCCATAGGTTAATATGGTCAATACAATAAGAAATCTTTCTATAATCAATAAAGCATAAATTGACTTCTTTGGGATATTCCTTGACTTTCCCTATTATTATTGCATTAATGAGAAATAGTGGATTTTGCTTGCTTTTTCCAAAGTCAGTTTAAATATCCGGCATTGGTTTTTTTTTAACATACATTTGTAGTCTGTTGCATTATCATTCGCATTATTTTTAGCATATGAAATTAAGGGTGCTATAACATAATTTGCAGAGTCTATTGAAAGTCTTCATTCTTTGGTACTGAAATGGACACTGGTTTAATCCAATTTGTTTCTTTTTTTTCATGTGATGGCATAGTTTGGTTTGAACCTTTAATGGTTCTTCTTCTGTTATTTATTTATCTAACTATTTTCTATGAATCCCAGTAGGTTTTCTGACATGGTGATAACTGAAGTGCTGACCTAACTTCATCTCTGAGTATTAGAGTACTTGTAGTAGGGGAAATCTTCTAAGCTATCTTGCATATTGACATCTCCACTGTACAGAATTTCAATATACTTCTTCCCACTGTTTGATCTTCTTTGCATCTGATGTCCTTCAGCATACCAATTTGAGGTTGAAACCTCCTTCTGAGTTCAGAGATCTTTTCAAATACTTCCTTTGTTTCCTGTATCTGTTTCCATCCAATGTCTTTACAGATGTTGTAAAGTTGTTTCTAGTGTTTTCTAACAGCTCTCTGAAATTCTTTGTTAAGTTGCTTCCTGAGATCTTTGACTTTCTTGGCATTAGCTTGTTTCCTATTCTTGGCAATTTCTACCATTTGTTCTGACATTCAGTTTGCTTTCTTCTGTTTCTTGATCTTTGGCAGCCTCTATTTCACATTCATCCTTAGCAGCTTCTTTAATTTCTTTCACAATCCCTCTGGCTCCCTATGAATAAGGTTCAGGATCTCAAAGCAATTCCTGATGTTCTCCTTGAAAAATGGTGATCATATCATGGAAAGTGGTTGGCTTTCTACTTCCAATTTAGCTTTATTTGGAACGTGCACATAATCCATTCATTATCTGCTCCACAGTCAGCCTGTGGCTATATCTTTTTCTTTTATATCAATAATACAAGGAGACAAAGCAGTTCAGTTATAACAGCAAAGTTAGGGCCTTGGGCTCACTGTGAACCAGATAATGAATGGATTATGTGCATGTTTGTGCTTATGTTCAGACTGAGCCAGTTTGATATAGTGATGTTGGAAGAAATATCCATCAGGTTCAGTTCCAAGCCGCGAGAAAGACACTGGAAACATGGAGGCTGATTGGAAAGATGGTTTAATGAGGAAGCAGAACCACCAAGCACATGATTCTGGTGTAGCTGACCACATGGAGTTGAGAGTGGGAGGTATTTATACTTTCTCTTGGGCTTTGCACTTGAACTTCCTGTTCCTGTGCAAGAACATGTATTCTATTGGCTGTTGCGGGACTCCCATGGGACTATGTGCAAATACTAGGAGTTTGTCTGAGCTAAGTTTGGTTGAAGTTTGGATGGTGGTGCAATGAAGGGGCGCTGGGCAATTCTATTGTGGCTGTGGGCTAATCCTACCTTTGTTGGATCTCGGGTGAGGGTATTTGCCTATGAATAGAGCTATCTATCTCTTTATCTCTTAAGTGCTGACATCTGTAGTGGGCTATTAAGGAAGGTGGGGAGGCTGTTTTCTGTCTCCAAGAGCATATTCCTCTATGGAAATATAATATTCTGTCTTTTTAATATTTCCTAAAATATTTCATTCTTCTAGGAGCAGGATGGGTGCTAACTTTCTACAGTGGTTAAGACACCAGGCTAGAAACTGGGAGACTGTTAAGTTCTAGTCCCGCCTTAGGCACAAAGCCAGCTGGGTGACCTTGGGCTAATCACTCTCTTTCAGCCCTAGAAAGGAGGCAGTGGCAAACCACTTCTAGCAAATATTGTCATGAAGTCTACAGTACCAATTACAGGCAGTGTATGAAAATTGGGCATGATACTTCTTTTTGATGTGACTGATTTAAGTGCTACTGAATTCAGTGGAAGAATCAAGCAAATATTTACATCTTTCCAATCAAAATCAGCAGGATTTAAAGGCACCTAACTTTGTCTGCAATACTCATAACATATATGGGTTGCTATAAATATTTGTGTTAAATCTTGAAACCATTACCGGAATTAGATATAGCTTTTATCATTTTGAAGGTCACATTTGGACAACATCAGCTACAAGCAGCAAGATCAATTAGTAGTTATGTTCCTGGAACACCTAAGGGATTCTGCTGGTGGTTCAGAGACACAGTATACAATATTTCATTTTCCTAGGCAAACTCTAGGAAAGAAGAGCTTTTTCAGCATTCTTTTACTACAACGTCTAATAGCTATATTAATCATATTTCCATTATGACCAGGAATTTCCCCTAACAAAAATATATCTGAACTTTCTCCTTCTCACGGTTGGTTGAGAATTATAGTAATAGAGGCCCAATATATTTGGACCTCATTTATTTATGGTACAAATATGCTCTGGTAGCTTCTTTATTCTTTAATGCCAATGTCATATTGTCTTCATTATCTCCTCAGCTCACAAGGTTTCAGTCATGCTTGATTTTAAATAGTGTTTTCCCCATTAAGTCTGGAGCTGTACAGAGAACTTTCAAGGAGTTGTATTGAGCCATACTTTCTTACACTAGTGTGAGGATGAACCAGCTACTGTTTTGGGAGATCAGGAATGAATGATGTCATTCTCATCTCTCTTCTAGCCTGCCAGGAAGTCAACAGTCACCTGCATTTTCTTGCTGTGCACCAAAAGTACTGTTTTTCCTCCACCAGCACAAGCCAGGCAGTGCAATTTGCCAGCTGTGCTTCATTTCATCCTCGGCAAATACCTCTGTTTCAATTGGCTGTGACCCCTCCCCAATCACCGCTCTTTGCCTTCAATGGCCATTTGTCTTGGGCTGCTGGGCAGAATGCCCCTTCTGAGCAGATTATTGCAAACAAGAAGTGTAAAAGCTGATTCAATGCAAAAACAGACACATAACAATTTCACTCACTAGTGCAAATCAAAAATCAAACCTAGCATTTCCCCATTGCCTTGCTGCTTTTTTTAAAAGCAGCAATAATCACAACTTCCTACTTGTTTGTTTGTTTGTTTGTTTTTGCTTGTTTTAACCATGGCGTCATAGTAATATGATCTAGTAGGAGAAGGAGAGTCCTTTCTATTTCAGGCTGGATGGAAGGCTTGCCCCCAAAGGTAACAATTGTCTAGCCCAGGGCTGACAAACTCAAGGCCTGCAGACCAAATCTGGCCCACAGGGTGCTTAAATCTGGCCCACGGGACCATCCTGGGAATAGCGACAGACCAGCCCTTGGTGCCTGTTTCTGCAAAAATGGACCTCGGGAGGGTCGCATGGAGCCCTTCCTGTTATGTATGCAGGTTTGAATCTCATTGGTTAGTTTGAACTGTTCTTGTAAAATGTCAGAAATGATTGGTTTAAAAAGTGCGGGAAAACCCTGCACTCTGATTGGCTGGCAACTGCGGCTGCTGGCTATAAGTAGCAGCCGCAGCCCCTCCAAATTGGGTCTGTTATGAGCTGTAGTCACAAATAAACTCTTCACTGAAGCACTCCGCGTCTGACTCTTCATGCAAACTTAACACTCCCAGGCCCCATTTTTGGCCACAATGGCTTCCTGCAGCCCTCTGCCAGCAAAAATGGAGCTCAGGGGGCTGCATGGAGCCTCATGCAGCCCCCCAAGCTCTGTTTTTGTTGGCAGAGGGCTGCAGGAGGTCATCACAGATGGCCACGCCCATCCCAGCCCCCTGAGGTCAAACGCAACCCTGATGCTGCCCTCAGTGAAATCGAGTTTGACATCCCTGGTCTAGCCAATTCATTAATTTTCTGAGATCATGTGACTCATTGAAACATAAGCCATCCATTTTGGGGTTAGCCATTTTGCATTTTTAGCTTAGCATATTAATAATAATAATAATAATAATAATTTATTCGACTTGTATGCCGCCCTTCTCCCTAAGGACTCAGGGCAGCTAACAATAAAACAGGACCAAATTTACATAAAACAAGCATTAAATATAACAAGTCAGAATAAATAACAATAAAACATTAAAACATTAATTAAAATAATTAAAACAATAAAAAACCCCACCCGGGTCATTCCAGGCTGGCCTGTTGAAATAACCAAGTCTTTAGGTCCCAGTGGAAGGAGTGAAGGTCAGGGGCCAAACAGAGATCCACGGGGAGATGGTTCCAGAGGGCTGGGGGCCCCACAGAGAAGGCCCTAGCCCTGGGAACCACCAGCCAACAATGTCTGACCGACGGTATTGCCAGGAGGCCCCTCCTGTGGGAGCGAACAGGATGATCGGCATATTAGTAGCTGGAGGGGTGGATGCAAGTCATAGGATCATGGGATGGAAAGCATGCAGAGTCGTGACATTTTTCAAAAGGAAAAAAAACCCAAAACTGAGGCACTAATTTTATATTTCATGTTTATATCAGCCAACTTTAATTAATGATTCTATTAAAGCTAATTAATGGCTTTATATTCTGACTACTACTTTTATCATTGGTGTAAGCTTTGGGCGGTGCAGACTTGAAAGAATTGCATGATTTACAAAAAGGGATCTGTTTGCTTTAAACAAATTCTTGACTAATATAGTTGCTGAGTTGCTCCCCAGTTCAGAAAGTATGTGAATTAAGCAACCTTAGCGGTTTGGCAACAGTAAGGAAAGTCCTTTTAAAAAAAAATCTAGGCAGCGCCCCCTTGTGCTTTCAGAAGCAACAGGCAGCTGTTTGAATGTAAAGTCTGTTCTCATGAGTTACGTAACCTCATCATTATCTGGGATCAGCAGTGAAATATTATTTCGAGCCGCCTCCCCTTTTCTCCCCTGTGACCTAATTCAAAGGAAACCATAGGACAAACTCTTGAATACGAACTCCGCAGTGTTTGCATATGCAATGACTTTTCGTCACTTAAGATAAATTTTCTTACTTAAATTACAAATGGAAAGGATGCAGGCAGTCTTGAGCACTCTAAATCTGTGTGATATCATCCTTAGTTTGTTAATCTATAATCTAAGGTTGCAAAAATTATGGGGCAGGGATCAAACAAAAAAATAGTGGAAAATAATGAATTAATTGAAACAATTTACAGTTAAGTATGCTCCCCCCTCACTTTAACATACTACAGTTAAGTATGCTCTCCCCCTCACTTTATCAAAGTAGCATACTAGCTAAATTGGCTTTTATGAAGAATATCAACTAGCTAAGTTATAATTGATTGCCTGAGTTCTGTATTGCTTTTCTAAATCTATGTAAATTTGTAGAGGGAAGGCAATCCGCTTAGCCATCAGGTAAAGATATAAGGCAGCATTGCACATAATATTCTAAATGTATTCATATTAATGATTTTTGTGCATACGTGGTTTACTGTATGTATGCAAACCCAATTTGCTTAGTTTATTGATCAGTGCATTTTCAGTGTAAACTGGGAAAATGGGTTCATTGTTGCAGCTGTTCAGTTTTTAGATATTACTGAAATTTTGAGATTTAGTGGGATGATTTAATTTTGCTAATTTGTGATGTGTGGGTGTTGCCCAGGTTTAATGCAACATCACAAGAATCCAATGGCCAAGGACTGATGACATCAATGCAGGAGGAGTGTTGTGGTTCGGGCTCTCTGTGAGCTTTGCAGAAGAGATGAAGGTCCAAACTGAGCCCCTTTCTATTAAGTCACAACATTTGCATTTGTCTATACGAAGGTAATAATGACATAATTACAAATAAATGGCTACATTAAAACAAGCTCAGTCTTCCTAATCCATGCTTCCCCTCCCCCGATACACAGTCTTTACTCCCACAAGAATAGAGAAATTTGAGCAACAGATGAACCACACAGATGTCGATTCAGATCTTGTCTTTTATTTTGGCAACAGACTGAATTGAAAATGATAGAACTTGTACAGAATGGCAGTATGGCATTTGTCTTCTTAATTAATTTTGTCTCAATTAAAGGCATGATGCTGCAGGCCAAGTTTAAAATACAGAAGAAATTTCTTTCTCCCCCATCCCTTCTCCCACTTTTTAAAGACAATCAGCTCATGTGAGAATGTAACATGCTTAGCAGGCATCTGTCTTGAAAGCAAAAAGAAACTCAAACTTGCTCAAAGTTGACTCCATGCCCACTGAGGGTCTTTTTGACTTTGACAGCAGCAGTTGTGTAAAACCAATGCAGAACTTTCTTTTGGTGTCATCTCAAGGATAGTTTAAAGATTTTTTTCTCCAGGGGAGGGGGAATACCATATCAGAACTGGAGTGGAAGCTTACACACATTCTTAGATTAACACCACAGAGGGATTTCCCACCACAGAGGGATTTCTGCACAACATGCTATTAAATGATGTATTCAAAATGGAAATCCACAGAACTTGAACTAAATGTTAAATACATATTTAGAAGAAATATTGGATGAAAGAAGCACCACCAGTAAAATGCTACTTAGAAGGATGGCTCTTTGGGTCATCATGGAGCTCGTAGGTAGATCTGCATACCCTAAAACCACTTCATCTACCTATAGGATAAGATAAAGCAGAAGCATCCAATGACTAGACTGCACAACTACCGGTAAGAAACCTCATTGGCCTGATGTACCCATTGACTAATGCAAAGCTGGAATCTACCTGCCCAAATGTCCCATTGGCCCAAAGTAAGTGTTCGGTGGAGGAGTGAGGACAGACTAAAGTAGGCAGTCATGTTTTGTAGCTTCACTCTCTTAAATCTGATTCTACTACTTTGTTGTTTTGGTGCCTTTGAGTCAGTGTTGACTTCTGACTACTGCCTGAAAAAGTCCCTGCAGTTTTCTTGGCAAGATTTTGGAAGTGGCTTGCCATTGGCTGCTTCCTAGTGCTGAGCCACAGTGACTGGTCACCCAGCTGGCTTCATGCCTAACTTATAGTCTCCTAATTTCTAGCTTGATGCCAATGGCAAGCCACTTCCAAATTGGCTCTCTTCTCACTTTGCTTTGGGAAAACAAGTTCAGAGACCTACTGCAATTCTACATTCAGTTACTCGCTCGCCCTGTATAAAGAATATTCTACAAGTGAAACATTGCACTAACTCATAATGCATTGTTTGGTTTCCTCTTTATGGATCAAAGAGGAAGTTGGCAATTTTCAGGGGTTCACATTCATTTTTATCTGATGCATGAAAATTTAATGCAACCTGGAAAATTTTGGAATGCAAAAATAGATTGGGGGGAGGGTGCTGCATTTGACTCAGAGGTTACTGTCTCTTATTTTAAAGCTTAGTGCAATGTGTGAAGCCAGGAAAGGCTTGGTGCTATGGATACCTCAAATACATTGGATTATGGCATATCCTTCAGTGATAAATTGTTGTCTGACTATCCCTAAATGAATTAAATTAACTGGAGGTTAACTCTTAGATGATTCGCTCTTCACTTAGTTGATGGCTACCTGGTTTGAAATGAGTAGCTAATAATTAAGCAACCATTTGCTTAATTTACCGCTGCCATGGGGCTAGGGATTATGGTTTTTATGTTGCAGATTCTTAATGTTATAAGCCAGGGCTGTCAAACTCCCGGCCCATGGGGCGGATGCCTCATGCGCTGGCCATGCCCATGCCCGGTTTAGCAAAGGGGAAAAAAGTCCCGATACATTACATGATGCCACCATGACGTGAGTTTGACACCCCTGTTATAAGCCACCTGGAGTCACCTGTGTGCAAGCTGAGCAGCCATATAAAGTTGTTAAATAAGTAAATACATCTAATGAAGCCATCACAGTATAAAAAGAGTCAGGCAACTTGAGTTATGTCAACACAGTATGCTGCAAAGAAGGAACCACATTACTTTTTCTCCACCTACCCAAAAGTTCTGTTCTTGGACCTTACTTTCTCTGTGTGTTTTGTTTGCATCCCTTCCACAACCTATCTGTAACCATCAGTGTACTGGTAAATGTTTAATAACAAGTTCTCTGGAGAAAAATGAGGTGTGTGTGTGTATTCAAGAGGCTTGGACTCTCCCCCCACCCAATGACCTTTGTTCCAATAGACATGCTGCTGAAATCCTCCAGGCCTTACCAACACTGCTAACTCCATTACTTAGTGCTGCTAAGCTAGATGCAGAGATTCTGATTGGCCCAGCAGCCATTCCGCAGTAGCTCAGCATTGCTCTAAGTCAGAATTTCAGAAAACTTAACAATTGGGTCTCGCAAGCCAGTATGAGCCAAGTCTAACACCCCACCAGCCACAGCTATTGGGGTAGCTGCAAATGTGGTGACCTGCTAGAGTTTTATCTTAATAATCCACAGGAACTTTAAGTGCAACAGAGGGAAGTCTTTAAAGATTACTGTGCTTTGTGATTGTTTTTCCCTCTCATAACTTATCACAGCACTCTCTCAAAACTGATTACAAACCATTGGATAAATGAGCAGAAATATATTTACCAAAAAGTATGGATGGAGAGTGGGAAGATTAGCATTGATTTCTTTGGTATAAAGAATGCAGAGCAAAGAGATTTTTCTTCACCAACAGAAAACATTGAGTAGATGATGATTTTTGCAATCAAGATGATTCTGTTTCTTGGCTTAGGGTGTTTTTGTATGTTTTCTGCATTTCAAAATCAGTTACGTAAAAGCACTGTTGGGTCACATGCATCAGCTATTGCATTACTAAACTATTGTTTTTGATTTAACATGTTGTATAATGACAGCTAACTTTATTCACTAAACCATTGTTAAGTGTGCCTTTGCCTCATGTAATATGTACACATCAATTATATGTTATGCTAAGCCATAATGTAGTTTATTTGCAATTTGTAAATCTTTAGTTTACTATGAAGACTTGGGATTTACTCAAGTCACGGATCAGCATGATATATGCTAAGTCTGCTTCTTGTTGATTATACAGACTATAAACTCATTTATTGCTGGACCAACTTTCCTAAGTTTAAATTTTGAGCCAAACATATCTCTAATCCAAGCATTCAGATTTGCTCCTCAAATCCATTTGTGTCATACACAATCTGTTGCTTCAGAAAGTTAACAATATCAGTCATTCAGTTCATCAACTATGTGCAAATGATGTGAATCTAACCACATCAAAGAAGAATCTTTTCTGTAGCTGAAGAACATTTTTCTCCAAGCAAGTCTGCTCTCCTCTGGGAGAACAAACATATTTGGAAGCAATGGAAGAGGCCAAGACAGTGGGTCATTTTTCTTGCTAACATAACCATTTCTACTTCAGGTCCAACAAAGGCAAAACTGTTGGATGAGTGTAAAATATCCAATCATAGACATCTTTCTGCATTTCTTGAATTTCAGATGGAAATGCATTTCAGCTATAATGGCCAGATGCAAAAGAGGGTTGGGTTCTTCCACTTTTAATAATTGGATAGAAGAGGGAATTTTCAGCAGGTGAAGCTTGCCACGACAAGCAGCGTCTGCTGGAATTTTCTCTCCAATGGAATTATTAAAGGGCATGATCCAGCCTTCTTTTGTGCCTGGCTCATTTAATTAATTTGCAGGGAGGAAAATGTCCAGCTGTTCTTGTTCTCCTGTTTCAGAGGTTGGTATCTTAAGCCCTTGTGGTTTATGATATTAGCTGACAGCACATTCCAGGAGAGAAGGAATAATATGACCAAGATTCTATAAAGTGGGATTCATTCATACATTGGCTAGATTTTTACATTGTGCTGTTTTAGCCATAGCTTGTTGACTGCTGTTGGTTGTGTTCACATTGTATTAAGGCTTAAGTCATGGCTACAAATCACAATAGGTGGATTCACAAAACATAGTAAGTTAAAACATTAAACTATATAATGATGATTATTGTGTCTGAATTCAGTCACGGCAATATTCATGCTATGATAGAAACTAGTAATTAATACTGATCTATAACCAGGCTTGTTTAAACAGCACAGGTGTCATTTAGTATAGCACTGAAATCTATGCTAATTATTAGCTTATCAGCTCCAGTCTCTGGGAAAATAACATGGGATCCTAGGGCAAATGTAAAGCAAAGTTTTTCCTGGACTCAGAGTATTTTTAGTGAATTCCAATGCATTATTCAAATAATTCCATTGCATTTTTTTCACAAAAAAACTTGAAATTTTGGGAGGCACATTTCTTTGACAAATATTTGCATAATGGTGCAATCACTGAATCTGATTTTCACTACCTATATCATAAATTAAATTCTGATTCCATAAATAGCATTGCATACCCCGTTAATACAGAGGCAAATTGCTGTTAATACAGACCCAAGATTGTTGGGGGCAATTAGCTGACCTTGTAAAAATGCCGCTTAGTAATAAGCAGGCATATACAATGGAATGAAGGCTATTGCTGAGCGCATTGGGTTGTGCTCCAAAAATTGTAAGCCGCCCTGAGTCTTCGGAGAAGGGCGGCATATAAATGTAATTATAAAAAATATTCCTCAGATGCACAGTTAAAATCACTGACCATTTCTTGAGTCATGTTTTGGTTTCTGTTCTTAGGGTATGATACTCAGTTCCTGCTATGTGCAAAAATCTGAATACCAAACTGCCTTTGAAAACACACAGATAAAACAGTAACAACAAGTACCTGGAAGTCCAGCAAAACGTTTTAGGTAGAGCATTCCTGTTCACAGCAGGTTAAAGTAATGGAAACAGGGATCCAGGCCTGCCTTTCTGAATATTTTTCTGTTGGTGGAAAAAAAGAGATTTGTGTCCCCATGTAAATTCCATGACAGACAAAAATATATATAATTTCCCCACTTCTTTCAGTTTGCATTTCAGCTTCAGCTTACATTTGAAATTGTGCCCTAAAACTCTTGTCCCAATTCTGATATTACTCCTCAAAATCATTCTTTTCCAACAAAGACTTTGCCTTTTACCCTGCATCTCACCCTTACTCCCACCTCCAAGCATGTTGAGTAATATGAGTTACATGGAGTTTGATAATCAGGACTAGGGCCTTGCCTAAGATTCATGAGGTCCAAAATCATGCTGTTGGTCTTTTGCCAATTTGTGGAAACCAGCCTTTGAAACCCATAGCAAGCCTGGTTTTCATATTCCTCTTCCGCAAAACCACAGTGATGGCTGTTTGGGGTTTGAAATAACATGATGAATTTCCATTGGTGGTTAACAAGCTGGCTGCAGATGGAGAAGTAAAGACTTCTTTATCCTTTATCCATAGAGTGTCATGCAAGTACAGCCTTTCGCAAAGTTCAGAGATTGCCATAAGCTATAATGTGGTTTGTTTATGGTATAAAACAAGCTATGAATGCTGCCATTAAGGTTTGTAAATGGTATTTTAGTCCACAATGTACTAGGAGAACCCAGCCAATTGTGGCTTGTCAACAAGCCATGGTTAACCAAATTGTGGCTTAGCATGACATGTGAACCAAACTCAGCTTTTACTTTCAAAGCTGAAGTGAAAGCTAAATATAGTTAATTAGGAGGCAGGGCTGCTACATTTTCCCCTGCAATCATATGCTGTTGCTTTAAAGTGTGGTAATTGGTGCTATGCTTGTGCAGGATCATCTGTAATAGTGGTTGTGCAAATGAAACTCTGCCCACATGTAAAAGGGTAGGGTTTGGATTGCAGTCATTGCCACCCTTTGAGGTTTTTCTTTTATATTCTCCTCCCATAAAAGTCATTGTGGTGCTGCAGGCTCCAAGATACCTTTTAGAGATCCAGTCCAAAACTGCTACAGTGTCCTAAGGACACCTGTGTTGGGTTTCTTTGATCCTCTTCAGACCTCTCCCCTTCTCCTATTCTCTTCCAACTGTCAGGTTTCAGATAAAAGCCCCTTGGGCAGACATCCTAATATCCTGCTCATAATACTGTAAGGTGTCATATTCAGGGGTGGGATTCAAAATGTTTAACAACCGGTTCTGTGGGTGTGGCTTAGGTGGTGGGCATGGCTTGGTGGTCATGTTATTAGCTGGGTGTGGCCAACTCAATATCACTCACATGGAGGCACACATCTCCTCGCCTGGCCTCTCATGACTGTGGGGATGCTGCAACAGTTGTAAGTGTGAAAAATGGTCATAAGTCACTTTTTTCAGTGCCATTGTAACTTTGAATGGTCACTCCACACAAGCAAAGTACCAGCAAAGGAGGGGGAAAAAACTCCAGAGAAGTTCCAGAGATAGGAAATCTAGTCCTGCCAAGAATGTAATAAGGGTTAACGGAGAGGCAGTTTCTGTAAGCAACACCAGAATGTTTCCTTCCTGCCTTCCTTACAGGATTAGGCCAGTAATTTCTTCTAACAACCCGTTATCCAAACTGCTTAGAATGTTAACAACCAGTTCTAGAGAATAGGTGCAAACTGGTAGAATCCCACCCCTGGTCATATTCATGGCATAACTACTAAGCTGGTGTGAATTGTAAGTAGTCCTTGCTTATTGACTTGTTAAGCAACTGTTCAAAGATATGATGGAGTAGAAGAAAATCTTTGTGACCAATCCTCGCATTTATTACCATGGTCACATAATTGTCATTTGGGTGTTTTACAACCAGTGCACATTTGTGATAAACAAAGTGCCCCTTGGTCACAAGATCATCATTTGCGTGCTTTGCAACTCACCTGCAACAAAGGAAGTTTAATAGAGAAGATAAAATTGATGTGATCAGCAGTGGGATCCTACCTGTTCCACTACAGGTTCAGTGACCTCGCGTGCATGCATGCACATCTAATGCCTGCACACCTAACAGCTTTTCTCACACCAGCTGAGGCCTGCAGTGCCAATCAGCTGAGAGGATAAGGAAAAGGGCAGGGGTGGGTCACGGGTGGGTTTTCTTCTTTCTCCTCTCAGCTGAGGCTTTTCCCCCTCCTCTCAGCTGATTGTGGGAGGCTGATTTTTACTACTGGTTTGGCCGAACCGATAGCATACCACCATTGGATGTGATGTTTCTTTTAGCAACTTAGTGACCAAGCCCCAATTGTAGTTGCTAAACAAGGACTATGTGTAGTTAGATGTATAACCTGTTTTGCTTTATGTTGTTGCTCCATAGAGCTGAAGGAATCTTTATTCCCCAAAACAAATTTGCGAAATAAGTAGGACTGAGAGAAAAAGCCCAAAGTCACCCCAGTGAATTCCCAAACATGAGAGCAGAGACGAACTTGAGTGTCTTCAGTTCTAGCACAATAATCACTGCATTGCATAGGAATAGTATTGTTCAGTGTATGTTGATTGTATATGTTGAAACACTTATTAATATACAGGAAAACTTTCAGTGTCACAATCTGAATGTTGCTTAACTTCAGAATGCACCCTGATAGCTTTTATTCTACATAATGGTTGTATCTTAGACATTTCCCACTGTTAAGCAGTAATGTGATTGATTTTGGATTATTGTATTCTGTGAATTTAGTTAATTACGTTTTATGCAATAAATAACAAAGAATGACATCTCACAATGTGTGAGTCCAGTCAAAGATTGGGTTCACATGGCACACATAACTGGATCAGTTATAAATGTGTTGGCTGTACTTGCACAACATACAATGTTTGATTAAATTTAAGCTTAGTTACACTTTTTCATCGTTAATTGTCTTGTGCAAATCCAAACTGTTTGTAGGCTTATGGTTCAAGGGTTTTGTACAACAACTACTCACAATGTGTTAATTCAGTAAACTGGTTAATTTGATTGTGCAAATCCAACTTCTAAAATTATTTATAATTATTTATCCCATAGAGTGAACTGTCTTTTCTACAAGAGACAATAACCAAGATTAGAATATTTTGGACAGAGTTCCCAGATTTATTTATCATATTTATATCCTAGTATAATCAAAGACTGGTTTGGGCTATAAATATCTGGAAACTCAGTAAGAGGTAGTGATAACAGAGTTGAACCAATTGTCCTGCCAGATCACTGACTGGACATGTGACTAGATTGATTAATTTTACCTTATTATAGGGGTACATTAACAGAATCTTGCAAGTCTGAAAGTATAAACTTCCCGCCATCATTTTCAACTGGCTGATCAATTATGGTGGGTCCTTCCAAAGTTTATTTCTCTGACAGTTAAGCTACTGGGGGCTCCTGCCTCTTTTGTCTGATTGTTTCTTAAATATACAGCATCTCTGCTCCTCGTTCCCCAAGGACAGGTCATCCACACATTCCATTACATCAAGTGTACTTCTTAAAATTTATTTGCACTCAATTCTGACTTGGAACGAAAAAGAAATTAACATATTGCAAGGAACATATTACTCCCTGTAACTTGGGTAAATACCAATTTCATCACACACCTATCTTGCTAAATATAACCCTATCATTTTAGCACCTTGCATATCTGCATGTGATATCTGCATATTGTAGCATTTGGATATCCTTTGGCACTCTCAGTTAGCATTGATCGTTCTAAGTTTTCTATTGGTAATACTTTTAAACTGTTTTGTGTCTCTCTATAAAAAGGTATATTCAATGTCACTAAAGAAACTTCTGATTCTGTTTCGTTTCAGTAGGATTGTGGTGAGCTTTGTGGTATCACTTTGGCTTAGTCCATAGTTCATCAGAGCAGATGAAAGAATGAACAAAAAGATACAACTTTATCATTGTGGCAAGGATTGAATCTTTCTCTCAATACCACAATATTCTCATAGGATTTTCATAGGTCTACCATGGAAATATATATCATTATTTCTCCTAAACAAAAGCTTAGTTAAGAACACTACAAAGGAAATGCCCTATAGTTCCTAGAGAACAAGGATCTTTTAAGCATCTCCAGCTTTTTTCAAGAAAGTTCTGACAATCATACAACACTCTGCAAATCTATCACATTTGGAAATTGAAGTTACATGTTCAAACCTATGTGCTGTGGCTAAACTTTTAAATGTAATGCCAACAAATTGTGATCCATTATATGTATGTTGTCACCGTTCGTGGTATGCTATGTCCAATAACCTTAGTTTCAATGTACTTAATATTCTTTTGCAATAACTAGTTTTCTAGTTTAGTAATTTCTGGATAACTTGAAAAGTAATCCATTATCACAGTATTTATTATGTAGAGTGAACAGGTCAATGCTTGGGCGGATTATACTATATCTGAGAAAATTTGATTTATATTTATATTACAGTATATCTGAGGACAGTGAACAATCCACCTTTCAGTGTTGGAGTTTATGGTAAGTCAGTGCAGATTGGTTCTGGTTTGCCTTTTGGACTTCTTAATTCCTGTGGGACCTTCATGCAGGCTAAAATTGTAACTTGCCATAATGAAGGTTTAATGATGCTGTATCCTTGGAGAAGCACATCTTTATATTTTGAAAGCCCAGAAAAGAGGTATCAAGAGCACATACATTATATAATCCTTTGCATGTCCTAGGATTACCTCACAAACCTCTCTAAGAATTTCATCTTCCTTAGTGGTCTTTCCAATTTGTTGCCACATGTGATGGCTCACTGGATATCTTTGTTCTATGCCGTTCATATGAATTTCTGAATCTCAATACTCGTTGATATTCACCATTTGGTTCGTGAGGTATGCTTTGTCTGATTAAAACTGAAGTAAAAGCCATATTATTGAAATGGAATAATTATTATATCTTGGGGGAGTGTTAATTAATTCTCATTTCAGCGTACATTTGTAAGGGTCAGTGAATATGATACATATGCAACAGGCAGCCATGACCCATCATATTCCTGGAACAAAAGAGAACACCAAGTTGTCCTTGAAAGCTTTAGTGGATGTTTTTCAAAGTATCATAACATTTCAAAACAAGTGTTGTACTTAGAGAATTCTTATGTAATTTACATCCTTGTCATATGGGTTAATGTTCTACTGTCGGATGACATCCTTGTCCTCAGATTTTTGTTGTAGACAGCCAAGTTGGGAATGAATTTTCCCACAATTCCCTTTTGGGGATATCAGTTTTGGTCTATCTGCAATTACCATATGATCACATTCTTCTTCTGTAGTGTTCCATGGCTCCTGAAATATCTTCATCAGATGTTGCATGGTGAAATAAAGAGGTTCAGAACACAATCCAAAGGGCATGTGTTTAAAACTATATTGACCAGTTGGTGTTTCAAATGTAATCCGTCTTCATCTAGTTCTAGTGTTCATACCAAGCTGAAACATTTAAGTAATATCTTTGTACTGATAGAAGAGAATATTTGTAGCTCAGGGTTGAACTGTGAGGTCTTTGGTGCTCTCTGAGCTTGATTGTTTTCTCTCAGATGTTTCATTACCAAACTAGGTAACATCATCATTTGGTAATGAAACATCTTCAAGAAAACAACCAAGCTCAGAGAACACCAAGGACGTCACAAATATCTTCATGCTTGTTGGTTCTCCATAGAGTTCCACTCATGTCAGGAATTGTTAAGGTTCTCTTTGAATGCATTTTTGAAATTGTTTAGAATATAGCCAAATTCTGAAACTTCCTTCACTTCATTTCTTTTTTCCCCCTCTTCTTTCTTTTTCACAATTTTATGTGGCTACCCATCTCACATATTGATCCTCTGACCAGGTTTGCTTTCAGTTTTGTATTCAGTGCTACTGATATAATTCTATTGGCAGATATTGTTGTCCGTGTACCTTTACTAATAGTGATGTCAGCTGGGATACCTAATTCTGTGAAAAGATATTTTTGTATTTGCATAACAGTGGCAGGCTTTGGGTATTTTTGTGATAATTTTCTGTTGACTTAATTAAATCAACCCTATTGGTAACTCTTCAGATGTTTTAGGCCTAGAATTAGTACTATTGATGCTCTTAACATGTTGTCTTACTATTTAGAATAGGATAGAATAACAGAGTTGGGGGTCTTGTAGGTCATCTAGTCCAACCCCCACTGCCCAAGCAGAAGACCCTACACCATTTCTGACAGATGGCAGTCCAGTCTATTCTTGAAAGCTTCTAGCGATGAAGGTCCTACAACCTCTGGAGGCAAGCTGTTCCATTGCTTGATTGTCCTCACTGTCAGAAAATTTTTCCTTATTTCTAGGTTGAATCTTTCAGTCAGTTTCCATTCATTATTCCTTGTCTGGTCTTCAGGTGCCTTGGAAAATAGCTTGACCCTTTCCTCTCTGTGGCAGCCCTCAAATATTGAAACACTGCTATCATGTCTCCTCTGGTCACTCTCTTCACTAGACTAGCCATGTTGTTCCTGTAACCGTTCTTCATATGTTTTAGTCTCCAGTCTCCTAATCATCTTTGTTGCTCTTCTCTACACTCTTTCTAGAGACATTCATTATTTCCATTCACCATGCGCTGCTTCCAAGGTTTTTTCTTTGCTCCTATTTCTGTTTTTAAGGCCAAAGCCATGCAGCTGGTGATACTCTCCTTCCTTCCCAGAATTTTTTATAACATAGCTGATGGCCAAATCCAAAGCATTATTCCTGCTATGCCTCATAACTTTCAGTTGTGAGTGAGAGAATTCTGCTGCTCGGTATAGACCAATAGTACTTCCAAAAGGTTGGGGGGATAATCTCTAGCTGTTCCTGCACTTTCTTATTTCTTATGTTTGAAACATCAAAGTTTTGGTCAACATGCCAAAGCCACAAGACTCTTCTTTAATTTCAGATCTGTTACAAATTCAGTTATCCAGTCTCCTTTTGTAGGTATGATCTGAAAGCAAATCTTCCGTACATTATATTTTTTTGCAATTCACAGGAGGCCTCAAACTTTTGCAGCAAGACTTGGACATTCTTTTTGATAAAGATAAATGAGTTGCACAAATCAAAAGCATCAAGCTGCTATCAGGAAATGTGACATTTCTTCTTCATGGCAGTTAATCTTTGCTGTGGCCGTTGTCTACGTAAGACTAAAGAAGGAACTGTTTTCCAACAGCTAGCATTAATGCTGTTGTGAAAATATTTAAATGACCTTTTAGGAACACTAAATTTTAACATAAAACATTCTGGCTATAAGATCATTATGTTTTGAGCCATTTTGATTTATGACTATGGTTCTTCATTTTGGCACATCTGTGTTTCCACTCACCACTTTAAAATAAGGAAAACAGCCATTTGACCACAAGATTTTGTGTGTGTAAAAGTATGTGTGTATAAGTGTGTGCATGCCTGTCTCTCCCTCCCTCCCTCCCTCTCCCTCCCTCCCTCCCTCTCTCTCTTGGAATTCCAAACTAAGCACTAATTGGGTTCATTGAACAAACTACATCTCAATGTTATATGTGCCTAAACTTTATGATTTCTAAGCCACTGGTTCTCAATCTGTGAGGACCCCATTATGTCATCACAGGGGGTCTGCAAAGGCTTAAAGAAATGTTATGATTTAAATCTTGAGTTAAGTCTTGGTGATCTGTGGCAACAAAAGGTAGTTAACGGGGATCCCTGGTGAAGAAAAGGTTATGAGAACCACTGTTCTAAACAATGATTTATAGTTTAATGTGTGATCCCAGCCACTTGTGTCTTATTTAATAAACCATTGTTAAGCAACTATGGCTTCCTACAATGTGAGAATCACATCACTGAATGCTGGAACAGAGTAACACAATGGAAGACATTATGTGTGAAATGTTGCCAATATTTCATTTCAGGGGAATATTAGATTTGAGTAGAAAAATAAATAATAAGAAAGCAAAATTTTGATTAGAAGCCATTCCTGGAATTTTACCATTTTTCTCTCCCCCATCCTCTTTTTCTCTCCACAATCATCCCCAGGCAGTAAATTCTGCATGTTCCTTTCCTCTCCTTCCAAAATAAGTTATTTGTCTTTGAAAAAAACCTTCATTTGAAAAACCTGTTCTAACTACTTGGACTCTCCCAACTCTAAGACATTGGTGATTGATTAGGCCCTGGAAGGTATCCAAGATAACACTTTCAGAGAAATTAAAAACACCTCCTTCCCCCTAGATCCTGTGAAAGTTGCGTACCTGAAGGGCAGGCGGTTTAAGTTTTGGAGGTACTTTCAATAACACAGCACATTCTTCCCCACCCCACCCCCTCTATTTTGGTAACAGCCCTTCTCCCTGTTCCCTGCCTGTTTCTGGTTACTTTGTCTTTACCTGGAGTTATATTTGAAGGGAAGAGAGTTTGCTGTAACTAGACAATGTAAGAGCCTCCAACCATTAGTAAAAAAATCCTTGCAAAGAAACTTAAATGCCCCATCTGTGGATGTGGTTAGAAGTATAAAATGCAGGTCTTATCTAATGAAATCAATGAAGCCAATCCAAACTGTAATTTCAGTTCAGATCTGAGTATTTTGAAAAGGGGTCTTTCCTATCACAAGATCAAACCAGAGAGATGTTCTTAGGTATCATTTTAACTAAGTTCACACATTGCTCTGAGACATAGTTTACTTAATTTTTAATGCCTGTTTATAGTTAATACAATGTATGACCTTAGACAATTGTAGCTTATTCAACAAAATGTGGTCAAAAAGTCATCAGAGGAAGAACTGAAAAGCTTTCCTTTTGGAAATCCAGAAGGTTTCTCTCAAGTTCTTGTCAAACATATGCTCTGTATTAGTAGGATAGCAGGAATGGCCTCCCCCAAACATATGCAAGACCATATGAAAAAATAAGTATATTTCAGATACTCCGGTGCAAGGTAATGTAGGATATTTGAATCCATTCTCTGCAATAAAACCATGAAGCTTTTGTAATACAGGAGTCATATATTGTCTTGATTAGCCCCATAAAACATGAAAAATGCATCATTAATTGTAGTTTAAGAAAACTCTTTGCAAGCAGCCTCCTGTTGAGGTCAAGGATGCAGACCTCACTTGCACTTTCTAGTCTTAAATGAAACCTAGTTTTTATATGAGCCCTCATAATGTATGATGGCTGGTTTGGGTTTTATGTATACTTTCCCTGTTATTATTTATGCTTGTATTCCTTTAACTGGTGCTATCTAATGCTATTTATTGTTGCTCTGAAAATTGCAATGGGTTGGCCTGCCAAGAGAGGCAGAACTACATTTGACAATAAATATATGTATCTAAATGAGTTACGATTAAAGCAATGCCATGATATCTGTATTTATTTCTAGGTACATTATTCTAGTCAATATATTAGTCTAAGATATGTATGTATTCTTGGTGACCAGCAGAACCTGAAAATTGAAGCTGATGGTTGGAATCCAGAACTTTTCAGGAATCATCTTATTTTAAATGAAGAAAATAATAGCCTAACTCAAGGGTCTTCAAACTTGGCAAGTTTAAGACTTGTGGACAACTCCCTGAATTCCTGAGCTAACATGACTTGAGGAGGAATTCTGGGAGTTGAAGTCCACAAGTCTTAAAATTGTCAAGTTTGAAGACCCCTGGCCTAACTGAAGAAGACATAATGAAAAAAGCAAGCAGGAGATTAATCTGTAGACTAGCTTACACTGAAATAGAAAACAGTTCTTGAGATCAGTTTTAATGCTTGTTTTTTTATTCTAATTTTTGTCCAATGGGCTTTCAAGAAAAGTAACAATAAAAGAATAAAACTAGTTTTGTGCCGCCTTTACAAAAAGGCAAAACAGATCCAAGTCTAAATGTTCAACAGATTGGTATGTAAGATGTCTTTTCCTGCTTTCTTTAACTTCAGTACAAATATAATGTGGCAACTATTTTCCCCGCCACAATTCTAAAAATTGTGTCCTCAGCTCATGAATGAAATGACCTAAGTAATCAAACTTGGGTTAAAGAACTTTTACTATTATAGTAAAATACTACTATAGTAAATACTATTACTATTCTTTTTTCTTCAACTAATACAGGGCTGTCAAACTTCCAGCCCAAGGGCTGGATGCGTCATACGCTGGCCATGCCCATGCCTGGTTAAGCGAAGGAGAAAAAAGCCCTGATACATCATGTGATGCCATTGTGATGGTGTGAATTTGACACCCCTGAACTCATAGAATCCAAGGATGGGTGTAAAATAGGTTAAATGATCCCACTTTGCTATTCATTACATCAGATGTGAAGTCAGGTGACATATAATGGATGAGATCAGAGGGCAGCTTATGCTAATGTGGGCACGTTCTCTCCTTTACTCCAGTCCCTGTTAAGCCTCATTTACTGTCATTTTATGGTTGTCTCCCTGAAGAGTGGCATGTAAAATATAAGGAAAACTACTTGTTGGAGCTCCAAGATCACCGCAGATGGGGACTGCAGCCAAGAAATTAAAAGACGCTCATGGGGAGGAAAGCTATGGCAAATCTAGACAGCATACTAAAAAGCAGAGACATCACTCTGCCAACAAAAGTGCATATAGTCAAGACTATGGTTTTCCCAGTTGCAATATATGGCTGTGAAAGTTGGACCATAAGAAAGGTTGAGTGCCAAAGAATTGAGGCCTTTGAACTATGGTACTGGAGAAGACTCCTGTGAGTCCCTTGGACTGCAAGGCGATCAAACCAGTCAGTCCTAGAGGAGATCAACCCTGACTACTCTTTAGAAGGCCAGATCCTGAAGATAAAATCAAATACTTCGGCCACCTAAAGAGAAGGAAGGACTCACTAGAGAAGAGCCTAATGCTGGGAAAGATTGAGGGCAACAGAAGAAACGGACAACAGAGAATGAGGTGGCTGGATGGAGTCACTGAAGCAGTAGGCGTGAGCTTCAAGGGACTCTGGGGAATGGTAGAGGACAGGAAGGCCTGGAAGAACATTGCCCATGGGGTCACAATGGGTCGGACACGACTTCGCAACTAACAACAACTTGTTGGAGCTTGAAATTGTGTATCCAGGGAAGTGGTGTGGGCAGTGAAATGATGCATTTAGTCTATAATCTAAAAGGCTAAAGTAGTGTAACAATGAAATGAGGAAGCAATCCCCTCATTGCTTTCCAAACAAACCATCTGGCAAATCTAGAAAACATAGAAATGTTTCCTGGCTGGACAAGTGGGGCCCAACCATCTGGTGGCATGATTTAATTAGGGCAGCTGCCGGAATCCTGACATCATGGACAAAGACGAAATCATCTCAGATATCCAGAGAATGGGATGGAAGAAGACAAGTTGCACAGGAAGGTGCCTAGAGACAGGATAGACCTAATCCTCTAGCCAGATCCATTCCATTCCAGCTGAAGCATCATGTTTAGTGGATGCCTTTCTTGCCATCCAGTGATGGGCCAGAGAAAGAGAACAGCAAAGCCAGAGAAATCAACTACATGCTCTGCCTGTCACATGCCAAACATGCAAAATCAGGACAGCATCATTTGGCAATGAATCAGAACGCGACTAAAAAAGCAGGATAGGAAATGGCCAATGCGAATACAAATTTCATGCTGATAGTTTTTGCTAACTCAAGGCTATGTGAGAAACTCTATATAATTCAGCTGTGAGAAAAGTCCAAAGTGATAATAAGAGCCTCTAATTGGTAGCCTGCACCATCAGAACATTAAACCAGGGGTCTCCAAACTTGGCAACTTTAAGACTTTTGGACTTGAAGTCCACAAGTCTTAAAGTTGCCAATTTTGGATACCTCTGCACTAAACCTTCAGATGGGGAAGACAAGATTCCATAAGGCAAGGGTGCCCTCTAGGGTGCATTGCTGGTTTGGGAGCTTTCAGTTCACCTGAAGACAGCCATGAGAACATGGGAAGAAGACCTTGGTTGCTTTTTTTTTAAAAGGCCTACCTGTTCTATACAGTATTTTTTCCCCACACAGTGGAAAAATGCTTCTGGGAAAGACCAAGTCTTTTCATATTCCTCAATATGACACTTCCTTTTTAAAAACCCTTTTTAATATAAGCCAAATTGGTGCATGACTGTATTTTGGGGTTCCATAATTAAGCCAAATGCAATGTAAAGTAGTATGAATGTCTACTGAATTTTAAAATTGCCCATTTATCCTGCTTGTGGGTTTCTTATTTGTCTCTAATTGCCAGGAAGTCAGATTGGTTAGACCCACTGGTATAATATGCAGGATTATTTCTTCTGCTGTTTTTAATTGTCCAGATGGAGTGATACTTCTACAGGGAATTAAGAGTCTGGCAGAGTGAAGATGCCACATATTTGCTAGCTCACACAATTAGCACCTGCAAATCAAATACTTGTGTGTTTGTGTGTGCTGTTTTAAAAATGACATAATGTAAAACAAAATTGAGAAAGTTTTTCAGTTTGTAAATTATTCTGGGAGCTTTTACTAATTGCATTTTTGGGAGATACAAGGAACGCAAATAGATCAGTTTGGGGGAAGGGATGTGGTCTGAATTGTTCTTTGAGCCTAGGAAGCACTTGGGCTCTGATGTCTTCTTTTCCCCCCTGCTGTGCTGCATTAAACAAGAACATCTCCCTCCAGAGGATGAAGCAACTCACACCACATACTTCTCTATCCATCTCACTCTCCTGGGGGCTCATGAAAAGAATTCTCTGGCAAGTCAGCATCCTGAAGGAGCTTCTCTACCTCACTGAAACATTTTGTTGTCTCCTGAAAACATTTGGCTGTGTAAAAAGAATCTTCAAATCCAATTAGCAATGTACATGGTTAGAAATGGGAAGAAGAGTAAACTTCTTGGGCTCCTTTTTTTTTCTTCCATATTATTTTAGTACTTTTCTAGATTAAAAATACAAATGAAAGCAGCAAAAACATTTGATGCCTTAATGAAAGAAAATTCATTTGAAAGAAATGTTAAAGAGAATGTTTAAAGAAGTATTTCCAGGTATCAGGGTTGCTGATCAGTAGGCAAGGGAGACCAGCTAGCAAATTTATTGGAACATATAGGAAGCTGGCTGCTGAAGTGTGCTGTAGCAGCTCCTCTATCTTCCGGAGAAGATAACAACATAGACCACAATGCAGACAAAAGTTTTTGTTTTGCTGAGGACTAACAAGGCATGGGGAAAAGAAAGAAGCGCCATGGCACTAGCCCAGGATCTCTCCCACCAGTGAAGACTGCAAAACAACCAAGAATTGAGGAGCACTTTGCTGGCAAGAGATCTGTAAGTAAAACTAACCCCCACCCTCCATTTCCAACAATCTTGAGAAGTTAGAACGGGACCTGCAAAGAGATCTGACAAAACAGCAGATATTAGACTTTCCCGATCTAGTGGGGGAGGAGCAAAATGACTGCCAGATTTCTTCACAAACAACTAAGTCAGTTACAGCTGATATGGAGACTGTGATAAAGACTAAAAAGATTAACAATAGTCTAACTCAAGGTGAGGAGAGCTTACCCTGGGAGAATACAACAGAGTTTATGGCAAAACAATGCCTTCTCACAGCACAAACGATTGTCTCAATATTTGAACCATTACTAACCATCCAACACGATGTAGAGACATTAAGAAAAGATATTGCTGTCTTTCTGCAAGCACAGCATCGGGCTACAGACCCCACCACCAACGTGGTTACAGCAGACCTGGGTAAATCCCATACTCAGGATATGGAAGAAGAAAAAGAGCAAAAACCCAGGGAAACACTTAAAAAACCTGTTAAAAAGTGGCAGCCCTCTCAGAAAAACAGCCCTTCCCCAGACAAGGCAACAAGAGGAGGAGGTATTGATAGAGAAGTTTCATTAGAAGCTAGGAAAGCATCTCCCCTACAATCATATTGCTCATTGCAAACACAACAAATTGCTTTGAGAATCCATATGAACAGACTTAATTACGGACGCTGGATTACTAAGAGTGCTATACTAAATTCCCTGTCAGCTTCTTCACTGCCATCAGTGGCAGATTGATCTTCGTGTTGTGGAGTGGCTTCCTGAGTTCCCAAGTTGGAAGCGGATACTCCTGTCTTTCAAGCAGCCCACCATACCACTGATGCTGTTTAAGATGAAGGCACATCTAGTCTCCTTCCAAATTTTTCCCATCAGAGTTTTCTGTGAGGAAAAGATTAAACCTTTAATTGTTAACATGCGAGCTCCCACGGCTGCATTCTCAACCTTGAAAAAAAGAGAGAAAGTGGGAGTCAACCAGCTTTGGTTGGTGAAGATCTACTTAACATCACAGAAACGGGTCTCATTAATGCTTTTGGAGTTCTCCCAAGAAAAGAACAAGATAACATATTATTCAAGCTCGAAAATTTAAAGAAATCCTTGTTGGTCACAATGGACACTGCTGAACCGCTTATAGATCTGGTCTCCCCAATAATTGAACCTCTTACTTCTCCCCCAGAGGGCAAGGGACTACACGAATACGGGAGGGAAAACAGAAGCCAAGATACACAGGGACCACTAGAGGCAGAGATACTATCATCCTTATGTGAATATCCTATGACACCCTCAGCACCACAACAAGAGATGGGGAGAGGTCCCACAACAGTACCATCATCTCAAAGTCGAATGAAGCATGACCTAATAACCCCTTGCCCTATGTCTAGAGAAGCAGCACAGGAATGGCAAGCTCTGCTAGCTGGTGCTAAACCCCCTTATCCTGAACAATTTTCTCAGGAGTCTACACAGGATTCAGATGGGTCTCCCCTCCTTTTAGAGAAAGCTATTTTTTTTTATTCATATTTATATGCCACCCTTCTCTGGAGACTCAGGTCGTCTTACAATTTTTGGAGCGCAACCCAATGCGCTCAGCAATAGTCTTCATTCCATTGTATATGCCTGCTTATTACTAAGCGGCATTTTTACAAAGTCAGCTTATTGCCCCCAACAATCTTGGGTCCTCAATTTACCCACCCCGAGAGGATGGAAGGCTGAGTCAACCTTGAGCCTGGTGGGATTCGAGCCTGCACTAATTGCAGGCAGCTGGAATTAAGTGCTAGGCATTTAGCAGCCTGCACCACCAAGGCCCTTCCTTATTTTATGCGTGATGACACCTCCATTCCATTGCAACAACCCTACAACTTCCCTTTGTATAAATCAAATTTCCTGATGAGCGGCAAAAGATGATCCCCACTCCATTATAACCTGGAATATAGTGGGCTGGACTGTCCCATCAAAAGACCAACTCTTTTTTGACTACATATCACAATTTGACATCCTCTTCTTATAGGAAACCTGGAACCACACAGAGATACAGCTAGATGGTTATTGGACCAACTCTATCTTGGCTGTCCTAAGTAAGGTGGGTAGGAGAGCTAAAGGGGGTATTGTGACACTAGTTAATACAGCCCTGCAATTTAAATGTGTATCACTGCCACCATTTCAGCCATGGGTTGTAACTACCTTACTTTTATATAAACAGGTGGAGATTTTGCTTTTTAATATCTACATTCCTCCACTCAATAAGAAGGATTTGATCAACAAGATTTGGGATGACATAGAAGAGTTTATCCTTGGCTGTTCAGATAAATACCCCACAGCAGCAACAATTATTGGAGGGGACTTAAATGCTAGGATGGGTCCAAATGATCAAGCATTATTTAATCAATTTAAGATCCATTATGATGAGAATGTACTAGAAGAACCCCTGCATTCCAGACAATCTAAAGACCCTAAAGCAAATTGGGCAGGTTTATGTGTAAGACAGATGACTTTATGTTTGACTTAAGGTTTTGTGGAACCTTTTGGTTCCACAAAAGGCGACTACCCAGCGGAATATACTTATCGGGGAGCAGGAAGAAAATCCATAGTTGATTATTGGATCATATATAACCTCATTAACTTCTGGATTGATGCATCTCTACAACCATAACTTTACATGACTCTTGGATTGCCTACTTTTGATAGGACTGGCTCAGCAATTCCACAAAAGTATTGGATTTTGGACCGTCAGCCCTACAAATTATACTACAGGGAACATTTAAATTCTTTCCTCTCTTAAATCTTAAATTTTCAAAAATAGCTGGGCTTAAATATCTTTGCCTGGTTTTAGTTTGGCCAATGTTGTTTCTTTCTTGTTCATAATTTTATTTCTCCCCACCATCTCAAACTGAACACAAACAAGATAAGGTTTGCTGTATTTCACTTCT
The DNA here is from genome assembly GCA_009733165.1 of Naja naja. Taxonomy (NCBI): domain Eukaryota; kingdom Metazoa; phylum Chordata; class Lepidosauria; order Squamata; family Elapidae; genus Naja; species Naja naja. The sequence goes on along the minus strand of CM019148.1, from coordinate 30,180,283 downwards.
GCTCTCAGACCTGCTAGCTGGGAGTCTCCTCAGTAGTTAGGATCCTTGATAAAACTTTCTTTAAAGTCCTTCATCTATAAACCAGAATTTGTAAATTTCATTTAATGTTTGTAGGAACAAATCCTCAGTGCCAAGATATCAAAACAGATGGTTCATTTCTTGACTATCTCATGACTATTGCAGCAATCTGTCTGCTAGCTGGATTATCATAGCACTCCCATGAATATAATCCAAAGTATAGATCCGGTATATAGATGACATATTTTTCATAATAAAAAAGGACCAACTAGTGAACACCTATGAAACCATCAACAACATCTTCAGAGGAATAAAACTCACTAGCAAAGGAAAAAAAATACTCTTCTTGGGTATCTTTATCAACAGAGGCAGCGATAGCAAATTAGAAACACAAGACTCATAAACCAACCAAATACTCTACTACCTAAATAACAACCCCAGGTCCCACAGGAGAGGCTGTTTAAGAATATTATTTAGATGAACACAAACATACTGCAGCAACTTGAGCATCAGAAAAAGGAAACAGATCTATACAACATTTTCCAGCAAAATGGATATTCACATAACTTCATAAAAATGTGCCTGGCCACTCAACTCAATATAGCACAACAATGTAATCTGTGAAAAGGATAACAGTGCCATACATCAAAAACATCTCAGAAACCACCAACAGACTCTTATTACCCCATGGCATCATCATAGCATACAATCAACTAAAGCCCTCCAAAACATTTTAAGTTACCCAAAAGACCCAGCAGCCTTAGAAGAAAAATTGGGAGTCATCTGCGACATTCAGTGCATGGCAGAGGACTAGCGGAATGCATCCATTAATACCAACTAGCAGTCAGAAGACATGATGAAAACTCCTTAATTTTGCAACATGGTATAATGAGCAGTGGTTGTCTCTGCTACTACACTTGATATCAGCCTCTCTACATAGGCCAGACCAGACAACAAGAAGGCTGAAACTGATTTTATTGAGATTGCTATAATAACTGAACCTTGTAAGTACGATTGTGGTGCACCTCCTCTGTTTTGTGAATTAGGGAGGCCTCTGAACCAGTGGTGGGATTCAAATTTTTTTACTACCGGTTCTGTGGGCGTGGCTTGGTGGGCATGGCAGGGGAAGAATACTGTAAAATCTCCAGTCAGAGATGTTATTTGCCAGTTCTCCGAACTAATCAAAATTTCCACTACCGGTTCTCCAGAACTGGTCAGAACCTGCTGAATACCGCCTCTGCTCTGAACCATTTCTGAATATCCTATTTTAAAAAAAATCTTTTGGCTAGTTTATGGTTCCCGCATATTTCCATCAAGGCTACCTTCCTTACTCTCTATGCTTGACATCTTTTCCTACTTCTAAATAGACCCCTCATTATTATGTTGGAATTCAAAGTAGAAACTGTACCACCTGACTTAGAATTACATCCTGTAAAATATAATGAAAACTTTTCATAACCTGTAGTAAAATTACAGTGCTGAAACTATCTGGAGATCTGATTAGCCTCAATTCTGTTGATCTTTTGCAAATCCCTAAAGACATGGTGGTGTTTCCAGGCATGGGAGTCAGTGACAGACAGACAGACAGACTCACTCACCTGCACGTGAAATATTTGCTTGATCCTGAGTTAGGGGCCTTCTGTATATGAAGCCACTTCTTGTAAACAGAAACTGTTGGTCTCTTAATATTATCAATATTAATTCCCTACTCAAACAAGGCACAGTCAAAATTATATTCTAAAGAATCTTTTTGTAAACAAAGATCAGCTATCATATTATTTTGATAATTATAGAATGGACGTGCACTATCTGTTCTTTTTTTTCTTTTTCTTTTAGGCAATATTAGGAAAAAAATAGTATTTTATTTTGATACATAAAATAAACAATAACTATATTAAAATGCAGCACTACTACGAGTTCCATGTGATTTGATATGATATTATCTAAAAGAGACTAAATTGCCACTTTTCCTGTTTAGGGATGGGTATGAGTTTACACTTGTCCCAATCTTTTGTCATGTATTATTGTACCACAAGATTGACAGATCTTGAACCCACTGTATTTTTTAACCTACTTGCATTCAAGCTATTGTCCTTTGGTCACTTTTGCTTACTTATTGTTGTTTAACGCTAGTCTAATTAAGCAGAAATGTTGCTAGGCAGAATACATTTGGCTTCAGTTTTAGCTTTTTATTCATACATGTTTCATCCTCCAAATATGCCCATTAGGAATGAAAGTCTTAGACTGGGGAAAGTTGATATCAAGTCTTTATGAGAGTTAGACTACTGCATGTCCTACATATTCCTTACTATATACAGTAAAATATAGTATTGCCTCTTTGTAAGTATATACATAGCCAACTTCATCATCCTTCTAGGCTTTGGTTGCTTAAAAATGTGCTGATTGTATGCATTACTCAGAGCTTGAGATATGGAAATAATCAAGAATTTTGAGGAGGAGCATTGCATTTGTTCTGGCTCCTCTGAGTTTCTCTACTTTGGCTATGCCTGGGTGTCATTAATGCTGCCTGCAGCCAGCATTTGCATAATGGATCATTCTTTATTAAATTTGTTATTAACTTATTCCAGTCTGCTATTATAGATGCTCTTTAGAGAATTCTAAATATGAAAAATGCATGGAAATTTGTTTTTTCTGAGGCTGAATATCCAGATGGAAAAAATAACTTAGTTGGGGGAAGTCAAGGATGTCCAGATGTATCCCTTCTTTGTATACAGTATGTGTTACCTTAAAGTCTGATCTACCAATGCCATAAACTAGCCTACTCAAGTAGGACCACAAAAATGCATTAAGACTGCAGTTCCCAGAATTCCCTACCTACATGCACCAATACTAGAAATTCTGTAAACCACAATCATATTGTATCTTTGGAGTCCCTGTTGGGAACATCTAATTATAGCCAATACTTTCACACCAGTCAGTAATGTCCCATAAAAAATGAGCTAGACAACTGGTTCAGAAACAGCTCTGGGCCTCCTTGGTCACAAAAACTGGTTAAGCTCAGCAGCTGAGTCAAATTATTTCTTGCTCTACTGCAGTGTAACAATTTTCCCCCTTATACATACATAGAGCTTTTTTTTTAAACAGTGAAATCTTGCAATACTTGTAGGCAGCCCATTTTCCCATCTGTGGAGGAACTCTAGCTTTTCCCTGAGCTCTTGAACTTCAGTTGACTTAGCAGATAGTTTAAGGGAATGATGATTTGTGACTTATCAGGGTGAAATTAATTATGTTAATTTCCCCCTTCTCTGTAGAAGGGAGGACTGGGAAGGAAAAGTGCCAGTATATGTGGGGTTTTTTTATTACTCGTTCCCCTTTTGTAAGGAGTGAGGGGATTTTGGTTATTCCAGGGGATGGAAATATGTCATCAGTAAATTATAATCCTGCAGCCTGCATTTTGTTGGGGATGTGTTCCTCCTCTCTTACCATCTCCTAATTTATTGCTGCAGCCAAGTGTTGGTAAAAGCACTGGAAAAAGCTGGGTACAAAACTAATGTTATGGTGTCCTATCATTTTTGCAGCATCAACAGGGTTTTTAGTATAGGAGGAATTAACAACTAGTTATCTAGGCAGCCTAACTCTATCACACAATCCTCACTATTGCAATTATCATTATCATCGTTATTATTATAAAATGCAGTAGCTGAATATTGTCCTCTATCCTATCACAAGACAACTCAGACATACTTTTAATAAGCACAGACTGAGAGATATCAGCTTTCTCACTGGGAAGGGGATATAAAAAGGGGCTGATGTGTTGACAGGAAGAGAAAAGAGAGTTATGATTTGGAGTGGAGGTAGAAGATGAGCCATGTTGGAAACTGCTGACGTATCCAGAGCAGTGCAGGAAAAGACCACTTAGTAACCTGCAAAACATAAAGGGAAAGAGGGCTGAGAGATTTCTTTGCTCAGTTGGCCCAATGGAAGGCTGAAGAAATAAAGAAGTCAAGTCCTGACAACTCCGAGAGATTTCCAGCCAAGTGTAATTAATACCCTTACTTAAACCTATGAAGGGAGGGCAGCTGCAAAACTAGCAACACAGATAATGGATATTTAGCAACACAGATAATGGATATTGTTTTGCATACATTACAATTTTAAAAAAAAATCACAAGGTTTTAGTGCTAAATGTCTGATTACTTCCCAAGAACCCTCAGAGGCCAATGACAGTTGTTATTATTACAATGGTGCATATGACTAAACATTCTCACAATTGCTGAAAATGTAGATTGAGGGAAAGTGTAGCAGTAATTTGTGTAGGATTTCAACTGTGTAGAACATACTGAATGGTTTTATATTGCTCCAGGGTGGCAATGCTTTGGTGGGACAGTAATTAAATCTTTTTTTGGAAGATTTTGTTCCTTAGCTGAGGAGAAACACTGACTGACTTATTGTCTGTCAGCATTTCAAGGTGGGCCATTTGAATGGGGCCATTTGAAACTGTCCAGTGACGAAGTTCACATGAAGTACAAGGCAGAAGTTTGATTTTGGCTTAGTGTGTTGAGAAAACCTTATCTTTATAGTTTCTAAATGATAATTTATTACTTAAGGGTAATGGAACCCAGCCAGTTACTCAATAAAGTATAATTTAAAAATTAGTGCAATGTATGAATACTGCCAATACATTTTGTCTGAGGCAGCTCAGAAATTGTTTAATTGGGCACTAGTTTGAATCTTGTATTTTCCCTACTGTGTAGCAAGCAATGATTCATGCTCCCTGTTCCCCCATTTTTAAATTTCAGAGATATTAAACTCCAGTGCTGGGTGTTTGGACAGAGAAGAAAGAGGAGGGGGCAAGTGGTAAAATATGGATAATAATATCATCATGAAAATATGGCAACTTGCATCAGATCACAGGATACAAGTGTATAATAGCAGTGGGATGACATTACCATGCCTGTGTAATCTTTTGGCACTGCTGTGGCTTGTGGTAGATAGTTGGCAGTATTCTGAGGTAAACTTCAGAATTTAACTCTTTTACTTTTGCACATAAATATTCCAGTTTGCAATCTTTCCTCATGATACATTTGGCTACATATATCAAAACATCATGTAGCCATAGAACCACATAATTGGAAAGATTATAAAAGAAAACACTTACTTCTACTGTTACCATCTGCAAACTTCCCTGTTGTCACTGAAGGGACCCACCTCCATGCTGATTGTCAGCCTTAGAAGATATTTCCAGACAGGATACACAACTGGATGAACTAATTCTACTTTATTGTAAGACTATATTGATTGAATCTTGAAAATCTGAGAGTACAAACTTCCTCCTGCCCCCTTGTTACTCGATCTATCAGGGCAGGTTTTGCTGGTTAAGGTGCTGGGGCTCCTGCCTATTCTGACTGATCATTTCCTAGGCAGAATCTCTTCCCTTCGTTCCTCAAGGTCACTCACACATTCCATTATATCACCCCAGAAGGATGTTAGAACATTTCTGCTCTATTGTGCATTCAGATTTTGGTCCTAAATTGAAAACAGTTTAGTTCAGGGGTCTTCAAACTTGACAGCTTTAAGACTTGTGGACTTCAACTCCCATAATTCCTTCTCCAGTCATGTTAGCTCGGGAATTCTGGGAGTTGAAGTCCACAAAGTCTTAAACTTGCCAAGTTTGAAGACTCTTGGTTTAGCTGCTACCATTGTTCCAACTATAATGTGTTTATCTCAATAAATTTTGCTAAAAAGAACTCTGTGTAAGTTGTGCTTGGGGAAGAGTCACTTTCTTACTAAAGCTGGTAATTTTAATTCTTCAAATTAGATAGAATTGAAGACTTTTAAAATGGAGCAGGAATGGGATGGTGTTTGTGAATATGTGGCTCATTCACATCTGAGTCAATAAACAGTCTAATGTTGCCATGCATTTCTCTATAAAACATAAACACCTGCCTATATTTCTCAGTCAGTTTTCATAGAGCTATAAAATTTCCTTTTCAAAATGTTCACTGATCTGTATTGAAAATGACTTTAGCCTGCAGTAATATTGTACAGTTAGGGTATATATTTTATAATTGAATGATTTGATTTAAATTGTAATTGGGATGAATTGATATATAATTTTACCCACATAAATCATTCAGTGATTGTCATAGCTAAAAAAAACTGCAAGTAACAAAATATGCAACCAATCTTATCTGTAAAACATGACTAAACAAATAACTGTAAAACCAAACATAGTAAAAGTATTTATTATTCATATAATAAATATGAGTACTATATAAATACAATGCCATAAAAGACAGATCTGAAAGTTAAGGTAATAAAAGTACGGTAATAAAAAATGTAGAATATCAAAAGGTTACTGGCTAGATTAAACAATTTTAAATCACAAAATTAATTAAAGTTAGATTAGTGTACAGAAAATATTAAAACTAGTAACATTAGTTAGGAGTCTTACCTCATATGTTTCTTTGGGATCCACTTAATTGATAATCAGTATATAATGGATGGATGAATAAAATTTTCAAGACAAAATATTTAAAGAAAACATTTGAGAGAGTGGTGAAAAATGTCAGAAAACTGGCTTTGGCTAATAGACACTTTAGATAAAGAGTTGTATGAAAGTAGGTCCTGCTGAATACAATGGCTATGAATCATATGGCCCTACAACTTTGTGAGATTTGTTTGATTTTGCAGACTCAGCCATTGAGTGGTTTAGATTTTTTTATTCAATAAATGTTGGTTAAGCAAATTGAAATATGTGAATACTTATTCACAATGAGACTTTCTTCTCGGAAGAAATGTAGAGATGTATTTCTTGCATTTATTTGATTTCATTTTCAGCTTCTCTCCAACAAGGCTTGCTATAAAGGCTAGCCAACAAATGACAGAATTTACATTTTATTATTCAGTAGCTTTCAACCATGTGCTTTCAAGAGCTGAAAGCCCTGGATAAAATTTGGCATCTGTCATGTAGTGGTAAATTCCTCCCCCACCCCAGTTATTCAAATCATGAACAGTGATGGAAACAGAGTAGAGAGAAGCAGTTTGGGCCATTGAAGTCAACCTTGTGCCATGCTATGCACAGGAAACAAGATTAAAGCACACTCCATGGATAGTTTTCTAACCTCTGCTCAAACATATTTGGAGACAAGAGCTCCACACCTGTTCTTACATCAAACTGCTCTTATTGCATAACAATATTCAACCAAAGCTTCTATTCTTTTAACCTAAATCCATTATTCCAGACCCTGCTTTCTAGGATAGTAAAGAACAGACTTAGTGTTCTGTGTGGCATATTTTCAAGTGTTTGAAGAGTGAAATTACATTCTTCCCATTCTCTCAAGGCTAAAATGCTCTTAGTTCCTTGTGTGTCTCTATGGGGCTTAATTTCCAATCTCCTAATCAATCTTGTTCTTTTTCTCTGAATTGGTTCCAGTTTATTTGACTTTGTCTCAGCATCTGGTATCTGGAAGTGAGCATCATAGAGAAGTGGCATCTGACTAATACAAAATAAAATAAAACCTTTGCATTCTGTGATTTGGAAACAGTTGATACAAACTGAAATTGCATTTGCTCTTTACATGACATTGTTGACTCAATTGGTGATGACCTGCTGAACTCCCTGAAGATCTTGGATGCTCCTTTGAAGCAACACAAATTTAAGCAGGTTGAACTACTTATTATCAATCCTGAATTCTTATGCACAGTGCATAGAGTAAAGTGCATCTGTCTTCCCCAACCTGATGCCTCCAGATGTTCTGGGATTATAATTCTCAAAATTTACCCACCAGCATGATGCATGTAATACATATGTGTGGAAACTGAACACATCTGGAGGGCATTAAGTTGGGGAAAGTTAGAGTAGGTGCTTTACTTGGCAAATGACAAGGAAGAGTGGGTAGGGAGGATGCCTCTTTCCTCCTGCTGCTCTTGGCTCTGCAGCTCATCAGAACATCTGGAACTATTTCCTCCCCCCTTCAACTCTGAATGGAATTGAGCAAATCTGTTGCAGATGCACTTTGGAGACAACAGTCAGCATTTCACTCCAGCCCCTTCCCTCCCTTCCTTTCATGAGAAATCCCCAAGCTGGCCTCTATGAAAATGAACTTCTGTCCCTGGGTTGAAAAATGGAAAGCTTCTCCTAAGGTCTATTCCATAAAGAGAAACTACAGGTCTCTTCTTCCCCCTTAGAGAGGCTGCAATGTTAACTGAGTTGGTTTTACTCCAACCTGTGCCTGATGCTTTCGCAAATCAAACTTCGGTGGTTCTTTATTTTATTTTTTTTGCATTTGATCCTTTATTCTTATTTTGACTCCACAAAAATCACTTGGAGGCATAGGAGGCAGCATGTAAATACATACTGATATTACATAATGCAATCAGTGAATCTTGCAGTCTACAGATTAAAACAAGCAGTTTCCCCCTCCCAGCCCTTCTTTAGTTTCTTCCCTTGTGGGGATGAAAAAGGTTGGGAGGAAGAAAGCAAAGGAAAAAGCAGGTGAAGGAATGGATCCACGTGTGTAATTATAACTAAACAGCCTTTGAGGTTTGGGTTAAGACATAGCTGCATGAGGTATGATAACACAGCTAAATCTGGTCCTTTTGTTGTTGTTGTTAGGAGTAAGGATTGTAGGATTCAACAGTGCAGACCTGTTTGACTTACAACCATTTGTTTAGCGACTGTTTAAAATTATAATGGCACTGCAAAAAAGGTGGTTTGTGACCAGTCCACACACACACACACACACACACACACACACACACGACTGTCGCAGCATTCCCTGAGCCTCATGATCAAAATTTGGGCACTTGCCAACTGGCAGGCATTTACAAGGTCATGTGATACTCATTTGTGGCCTTCCCAGCAAGCTTCTGACAAAGTCAGTGAGGAAAGCCAGTTCATTTAACAACCATGTGATTCACATCACTTCAGTGATCTGCTTAACAACAGTGGCAAAAAAAGAAATTGGGCACAATTCGCTTAACAGCTACCTTGCTTAGCCACAGAAATTCTAGTCCCAATTGTGATAATAAATTAAGGACTACCTATAATAGGTATATCGCCTTCATCTTTTCTTCTATCTACCTATCTTGTTGGGTGTCTTTTAAAAACAGGTTCATTTAGGCCTATTTAGGCCAGACAGACTTAAACATTCCCAGAAGGGAGAGATACTCTTGCTTATGGTCAAATTAACCCAGTTCTTCCTTCTGCTCAAAGTCAAAAAAGTTTGTTACTTTTAAAACTAAAAAAGTAGACTTCAGGGGAAATCATGGGAAGAAGTTAGTAATGAATAGGGTTGTCCATTTTTCCAGTAGCCTCCAAATTTATTTATTTATTTTATTGGACTTATATGCCGCCCCATCTCCGAAGACTCGGGGCAGCTCACAGTTAAAACATACAAATACAATAAATAATTAAAAAGAATTAAACCACTATAAAGTCCAATGAAACCGAATTAAAAAGTTAAAACTATCCCATACACCCCGTGAGGTAATCACAGCCTGACTTGGTCAAATAGCCAGGTCTTCAAATCGCGGCGGAAGGTGCGGAGGTCAGGGGCCAGACGGAGGTCCAGAGGCAGTTGATTCCATAAGTCGGGGGCCGACACAGAGTGCCGAGGCCAGGAGCCCCTGCCTGTGTGCTCGTACAGGGCGGTTGGTCCCTGATATCAGCAGGAGGCGCTCCCTTAAATATTGTGGACCCATGTCATGTAGGACTTTGAATGTTAAAGCCAAAACCTTGAACCTCACCCAGAGCGCAACCGGCAGCCAATGCAGGCCGCACAGGAGGGGGGTAATATGGGAGAATCGGTAACTCCCATCACAACCTGTGCAGCCGCATTCTGCACCAGCTGCAACCTCCGGATGGTGTGCAAGGGCAGTCCTAAATAGAGAGCATTGCAGTAGTTGAGTCACGAGGTAACAAGGGCATGAGTGACTGTACACAGGGCATCTCGGTCCAGAAACGGGGAAAGCTGGCGAACCAGCCGGACCTGGGCAAAGGTCCCCCTGGCGACGTCCCCCACCTGCTCCTCCAACTGGAGCTGCGCGCCCAGGAGGACCCCCAGGTTCCATGCCCTATCCACAGGGGGCAACACCACTCCCCCTATGGTCAACGATGGACAATCTTGACTGGACCGAGATGCCGGTATGTACAGCCACTCAGTCTTGGCAGGGTTGAGCCGAAGCATGTTTCCGTCCATCCAGATCCGTACCGCATCCAGACAGCGAGTCATCACGGAGAGGGCATCACTGATCTGGTTTGGGGTGGAGATGTATAACTGGGTATCATCAGCATACGGGTGATACCTCACCCCAAAACCACGAATGATCTCGCCCAGCGGTTTCATGTAGATATTAAATAAAAGCGGGGAGAGGACCGACCCCTGAGGGACCCCACAAGTGAGTGCCCTCGGGGCCGACCTCTGTCCCCCTCTCAACACCGATTGCAACCGCCCCGAGAGGTAGGAGGAGAGCCACCGAAGAACAGTGCCCCCCACTCCTGGCCCCTCGAGGCGTTGCAAAAGGATACCATGGTTGATGGTATCAAAAGTTGCTAAGAGGTCTAATAGGACCAGGACAGAGGAGAAACCCCTGTCCCGAGCCCTCCAGAGATCATCCATCAGTGCGACCAATGCCGTCTCCATGCTGAAACCAGGCCGGAAGCCCAATTGGTACGGATCTAGGTAGTCCGCTTCATCCAGGAAAAATGGAAACTGCTGAGCCACCACACTCTCAACAACCTTCGCCAAAAAACGAAGGTTGGAGACTGGACGAAACTTGTCTAACACAGTCGGGTCCAGGGCAGGCTTCTTCAGGAGGGGCCTCACCACTGCCTCTTTCAAGGCGGAGGGAAAGACACCCTCCCTTAATGAAGCATTGACAACTGCCCGGAGCCAACCGCAGGTGACCTCCCTGGCGGCATAAGCCAACCAGGAAGGGCACGGGTCCAACAAACATGTGGTATAATGTATTGAAGGAAGAAATGCCCAAATAATTGAAGTGTATGTAAGACCTGTTTCAAGAGTCTATTCTTTCTGAAGAAATAAAAATATTCTACCCATGAATTTGTGCTATTATCAGGTTGATTTATGTTTAGTGTGTTGTTCTAAGTTTAATATTATTTTTTTGCACAGTATAAATTAAGCAATTGCATGTAAATTCATTCTTTCAGATATGGCATTGCATGTATATCTGAAAAGATAGGGTTTTTTCTCTAAAATATTGTGATCCATAATAATTTTGAAGTTCTGAAGAAACTGCAAATATTTTACTGCAAAGCACTCATTTGTAGCAAAACAGTACTGTAGCATGCACGTGCAAAATGTAAAATCACCGAACCGGTAGTTACACTGGTCAGATACTACCTCTGTCTGTACACTACCATACAAATTTAGTACAGAGCCCATTGGGTTATTTTGCTTGCTTATATTTCATTGGTAAACTAATATCTAGCAGAGTTTTCCTGGGTAGTTAGATCTTTGAATTACTTCCATGTTAAACTTAGCCCTGGAAACTATCTGATTCAGTGGTGGGATTCAATTTTTTTTACTACCGGTTCTGTGGGCATGGCTTAGTGGGCGTGGCAGGGGAAGGTTACTGAAAAATCCCATTCCCTCCCACTCCACTAACCTGCTTTCCAGCTCCTGTGCAGGGCAACCAAAGAAGACCCATCCGACCAGCTGGGTCTTAGGAGGCAGAGAATAGATGGGGGCAGGGCCAGCCAGAGGTGGTATTTGCTGGTTCTCCGAACTACTGAAAATTTCCGCTACTGGTTCTCCAGAACTAGTCAGAACCTGCTGAATACCACCTCTGATCTGATTGTAAAGTTTTAATGTATTCTTGACTGATATAGTTATATAGTTATTTGAGCTATAACAAAGACTTTAGCCACCCTGAAATTAGCTGGCTTCTGTGCTGTCAGTTGCTATTCTGAACTGCTGCAAAATGTTGGCTTTACGCAGTCTTTCAGGCTGCATTGGAGGAGGGCAGAATTAAGATGCCTGGAATAGCTGTGGGATGTTAGCATCCCTGCTGGAGTGGAGAGGGTACTAGGCTTTGCTTCTATTTCCAGTTCTTCTGCTGTTGATTTCCTGGAATCCACACCCACTCCTCCTTCACCATCAATCACCTGCTAAACCACACTTTATCCCTCCGCAATAAATTCTTCCTCCCTGATTTTCTACACACAAGAATCCACTTCTATCTCATACTCATTCAGCATCTTCCTTTTATCATTGGAAATGGGGTGTGGTCCAATACCTCTTTTCTAGCAAAGGAATAGAAGTCATGTTGACCACTGGATGGCTTTCTCTCCAGACTAGCTTGAAGACAAGCTATGTTTATTTTATTTATTTTGACTTGTATGCCGCCACTCTCTGAAAGGACTCGGAGAGGCTCACAGATAAAAATATAGAACAATAAATAATTTTTAAAAGATTAAACCTAAACAAGCCAAATCCGACAGTAAAAACCCAATTAAAATCCCACTCTCCCCCACAGGATGGCTTCTGTTCCTAAGGTAGATCTACAACTCAAGTTTCCCCATTCCTAGTTTTATACCTTAACCATTCAATCAAACATGTTTTTTTTTAAATTTCATTTAATCATGTCCAATTCTTGGAGGCTTCCTGGACAAGTCTCTGCAGTTTTGTTGGCAAGGTTTTTCAGTATTGCCTCATTTGTAAGGTTGAAAGCCACCTAGTTGGCTTGGTACTCAAGGTAGGACTAGAACTCATGGTCTTTGGGTTTCTAGACTGATGTTTTAACCATTTCAGCTCTTGTTACTTAATTACTTAGCTTTTTATTGCTGTTTGTGTTCAGGAGCTTATCTTTTCACAAGGCCTCCTGATGAACTCGAATATCTAGCAAGCTTCTATATGGAATCAGTCAGACCTTCCATTAAGTCATCAATGCTTTTTAACATCTCTATGTCATCTCTGCTTGTGGTCATCAAGAGATTTGGTATTGGTGACTATCAAAATGCTACCAATTCCCAAATATGTTTTTCCACATCATTGTTCTCAGATTACTCCAATCTGTCTCAAAATGCCTATCTATGCACAATAATGGGTTGGATCAGGATAACAAATTAAGATAGAAAGAGATGCTTATCATGGGGCAGGGTATGGTTATCTGGAGGATGCCCAGGAGCCCAGCTGCAATTAACCTGACAGCTCTATTCATTTTCTGAACAATGTCCTAAAACAAGGGTATGTTAGCTAGTAATTTTGAGAATGGAGAAGTATTGCAATCTACTCTATATAAAACTGATGTAATATATAATTTGGACATTTCAGTTATTTCAAAATGTAGTAGCCAGATTCTTAAATAACTATTCTAGCCACCTATAGATTTCTGGATAAAAAATGAAGCGCTACTGATTATCCCTCTTAAAATCCTAAATATTTTAAGCATTGGTTATTTAAGACAAAGCCTTTCTTTGCATGATTCCAACTGTTTATTAACCTGGAAGGAGAAGTCATATTTTGGTGTCACCACCATTGGGCTGGGCCTTCTCAGTGAAATGTGTATTCCTTGCAGATTTTAGGATTTCTTAAAACTTTTTAAAGGACTCACCCTTTCTGCCTATGTTTTTAATAATTTTAATGGCTTTTCATCACTATGAGTTTTAATCTGTTTAGTCTATTTTAAAAGTTAACATGGTTATCTTGTAATATAAACCACCTTAAACTTGTTTAGGCAATTCCTATTCACTGGATACAATACTGTTGAAGACCATTACAACATATTTTTACTTGAAGTCAAAAGAGTCATCAAACTATATGTACCAATAACAACTCCCAAAACCAGAAAAAACAAATTACCCATAACAATAAGGAAGCTTCAATCCAAAAAGAAATCACTTTGGTGGAAAAACAAATCTGGTCACGTTGCCAACTTCAAAAGCTGATACAAAAAATTTATGCCACCAGATAAAGACTGAATGCACCAATTATCACAATAAACAAGAGGAAAACCTTCTACACACCAATTCTACCCGCGCTTTCTACAATTTTGTAAACAACAAACTAAAAGACTCAAGGTCCATCCCACCCCTGAAAGGACCTAATGGAAAAGACTGCAATGATGACACCATTAAAGCCAACCTCTTTAACACATTCTTTGGCTCAGTATTTGTAAACAGCAATGGATCATGCCCAGTATTTCCTAGTCAAGCCACAGACAACTATAATGATCTAATACATATCGATTTTACAGAAGACAATGTTGAAAAAGCACTACGCAATCTAAAACCATCTCTATCTATTGGACCGAACAGAATATGTGCCCACTTCTTTAAAAAAGTATCCACTGCCATAGCTGAACCTCTAAGCATAATCTTTGAAAAATCTTTCAGGACCAGCTCCTTGCCAAACCTATGGCCACGGTCATCCCCATCTTCAAAAAGGGGGACCCCAGCCTAGTTGAAAATTACAGACTAATCTCTTTATGCTGTGTCACCTGTAAAGTCATGGAATGAATTATTAACCAATCGATTATGTTCCACTTAGAGACAAACAACCTATTCTCTAATAAACAATTTGGTTTCAGAAAAAAACTATCCTGTAATCTGCAACTCTTACACTGCATATGGACTACACAACTCGATCAGGGCAAAGCAATAGACGCAATCTACATAGACTTCTGTAAAGCTTTGATTCAGTGGTACACAACAAACTACTCCTAAAACTAAAATCTTATGGTATCTCTGGACACCTGCATAACTGGATAGAAGCATTCCTGTCAAACAGACAACAAATGGTCAAAATTGGGAGCGTCCTATCATATTCTGTACTTGTCAACAGTGGTGTCCTCCAAGACAGTGTTCTAGGACCAACTCTCTTCATATTCTACATAAATGACCTCTGTGATCATATTAAGAGCAACTGCGTTCTCTTCGCTGATGATGTAAAGCTATTCAACACCACCGACAATACTGCTACCCTTCAAAAAGACCTCGACTATGTATCAGAATGGTCAAACAAATGGCAACTTCAAATCTCAACAAATAAATGCTCTGTTTTACATATTGGCAAAAAAAAATCAGAAAATAAAATACAAGCTGAATAGTCAAGACCTTGTTGATGATCCAAACTCTGTCAAGGACCTTGGAGTACTCATCTCTAATGATCTAAGTGCTAGAGCCCATTGTAACTACATAGCCAAAAAGGCATTAAGAGTTGTTAACCTAATCCTGTGTAGCTTTTTCTCTGGTAATATCACACTACGAACTAGAGCATATAAAACATTTGCTAGACCAATACCTGAATACAGCTCATCAGTCTGGAACCTGCATTACATATCTGATATTAATACAGTTGAGAAAGTCCAGAAATATTTCACAAGAAGAGTTCTCCACTCCTCTACTCATTGCAAAATACCTTATGCCACCAGACTTGAAATTCTAGACCTAGAAAACCTAGAACTACGCCACCTTCAGTCCTATCTAAGTATAGTACATAAAATTATACATTGCAATGTCCTACCTGTCAATGAATACTTCAGCTTCAACCATAACAATACAAGAGCACACAATAGATACAAACTCAAGGTAAACTGCACCAAACTTGATTGCAGGAAATACTACTTCAGTAGCAGAGTGGTCAATGTCTGGAATACTCTACCTGACTCTGTGATTTCTTCCCCAAACCCCAAAAACTTTAACCTTAGACTGTCTACTATTGACCTCACCCCTTTCCTAAGAGGTCTGTAGGGGCATGTATAAGCACACCAACGTGCCTACTGTCCCTGTCCTATTGTTTCTTTTTATTTTTCTTATATGTATCCATTTGATGTATTCATAACTATGTTTATACTTATACCTGTTATCTTATAATCGCTTGACTAAATAAATAAATAAATAAATAATATAAATCACCTTAAACTTGTTTAGGCAGGGCAATAGAAATAATAATTCTCTCTATAAATCTGTATCACATTGCTCATGTCAAGGCACCCTGCTTTTTGCCTGTCACTGCTTTATTTGTGTGCTTCATTTCACACCTTACCCCAAATGCCTGAAGGAAGAATCAGGTCTTTGGTGCTTCATGAAAGACCAACAGGAGTGGGGCCATCTGGAATGATAGCCAGTTGATGCTATCCCTTGGAGCAGGGGTCTCCAAACTTGGTAACTTTAAGGCTTGTGGACTTCAACTCCCAGAATTCCTCAGCCAGTTATGCTATGCTATGCTGGCTGATGAATTCTAGGAGTTGAAGTCCACAAGTCTTAAAGTTGCCAAGTTTGAGACCCCTGCTTTGGAGCAAGCAGCACAACAGAGAAGACACAACTCCTGGTTTCCACAAAATAATATTGCTTAATGGAAGAAACCTGGAACATACCCAGCCTGTTGATTCTGCTGATACAGGCAGAAACAAATGAAGAGAGATGGTCCAGCAAATTTCTTGCGATTCTGCTAGGAAGGCTTTATAGATGATAACTACTGGTAGAATCTTGAATTGTACTAGGAAGCTCACTGATGCAGCCTGCAAAGCAGTGGAATTATATTAGCATAGTGTGAAAGGCCCAGAACTGCCCATGTCACCTTATTCTGGACCAACTGAAACTTCTAAATATTTTGAAATGATTAATTGCAGCAATTTTTCTATTTATTTCATTAAACTTATATGCTTGCCCATCTTGCCAAAAGTGACAATGCATGAGCTACCAGTTTCAGAAATTAGGGCAATTGGCACATAAGATGAACCTGGTCAAAAGTCTGCATTATAGGCTTGAATAGATCCAGTTGGTAGCTTTATTTCTGGTCTGTTTTCTAAGAATTCCTCACCTTTTTCACCTAGCATATATGGGGTTCATGATTTCATTTGGCTAACAAGCAAAATTCAAACCTTAGTAAGTCATTATAAGTCTCTTAGTAAGTCATTGCCATCAGGCCATTCAACATATGAAATGTGAACATGGTTGTACATTTCTTGATAGGGAATTCTATATGCAGTCTTTTCGAATCCAATTGGACTAGAAAAGATAGCTACGCCTACTTTGGCCTCTTAAATTGCAGAAATAAGGCATAGAAATAAGTTGCTGCTACTTTGCATGATGTTGGCTAACTTGTATCCACTTTTTGCATCATCCGATCATTCCCAAAAGGAATTCTGGGGCCCTGTATAGGATGTGTGCAGTATGATTTAATAAACTGACATTGTTGCTAAGTTACTAATATTATACACTTACAAATCCTAATTTTTAGGCATTGATAATTGGATAATGAAGCTTCTAGATGTGTCATTTTGAAAACAAGTGAGAGGCCTACAGAGGAATTTTCTACACATTTTTAATGGATGTAGGATGCCTCTCTGGAATTCTACACCACTTCTAAACAGTAATGATTTAGTAACCACTGTGTGACCAGCTGACATAAAAATTATTTCATCCTATCCTATAATGTTATTAATATGAAACATAAGATTGCATTTTCAGTAATTTTGTGAAAATACGGAATAGAAGCCCAATTTAATAAACTCCCCTTTCCCCCTCCTGATAGAATTATCTCAATCAAAGAAACTGTTTTTGTTTTTCAACACCTTGAGGTTTAATCTACGTAATATTTAAAATAATTCTTCCTTTCTATTACTATGGATCTTGAAGTTTTGGCTACATAACTGATTGGGGAAAATAGTAGCAAAGCTACAGAATAATGTATGATTAAAGGGTGAAAGCATTGTTTTCTACTTGTGCAATGGGATAACATGGCACCTTATATTTTTCTAGTGTATACTGAGAGGCATCTCAAAATGAAGGTTGGAAAAGTACACTTTCATTTTGATTAAACTGTGAATTTCTGACCATACAGTTAGCGAACTAGATGAATTAGCCTGAAGTTTGCGTTCTGTGTGTATTTGTATCAGTCTTTCTCACCCATACAAGCTTTTATTTATGAAAATCTGTTTCACATACCTCTTATTTAACAAAATTGTTCTGTCTTAATCCTAATGGACTCTAAACAATGAACAGATATCAGAGCGGCCCTTGTGCTCCCACAGCTTGGTTCAGAGAGCACCAAGGACCCCTCATTTCAACCCTGAGCTACAAATATTCTCCTTTATCAATATGTATTTTAGAAAATAATCAACACCACTAAATTGTCTATTCTTAAAATATCCAGTTGTAGGTTGCAATGGTGTTGCAATCAGTTTTCACTTGCTTACAAATCAAGTAGGGGCCACCTTGTGGGAAGTATAGTCTTCCAGTGGGATAATATTTGATAAACTGGAACCACCCCCATAGGAAAGTCCTGTTCATTATACCTGTTAGCTGCATGAAATAGGTAACAAGTTCCACAGGAAGAGGAGAATATGTTATTGAAGCAAGCTCAATACAAAATCTTGAAAATCTGCCAGTCTCTCCCTTTTTCCTCTTTTATCCCAGGAAATTGGGAGGAACCAATCTAAGTCTCTTTTTAATATTTTCTCTCCTCTCTTTTGCACCTGTTTAGTGTCTAGTGCCTTAGTGTCTTTCAGATGGGTTCTCCAAGATACCGTAATTTCCATGGGTCCCTAAAAAAAACCCTGTATCTTACAACTGGGGTGAATCTCAATAGACCTCTAAATGACTGGACTGGATGGATAGATTCAGTTTTGGCAGGACAATGCTTGATATATACTAGTGCTACGTGGTATAAGGCAGGGGTGTCAAACTCAATTTCATTGAGGGCCATATCAGGGTTGTGTCTGACCTTGGGGGGTGGGTGGGGGTGGCCAGGGTGGGTGTGACCAGCTTGACATCAATCGTGTTGAGGGTGCCTGTTGTGGCCCGAGCACTCTGCCAATGAAAATGGGCTCCTGAGCTCCCTTTTCAGTTGTGACGGCCTCCTGCAGCTCTCTGCCAGCAAAAATGAAGCTTGGATGGGCTGCATGTGTCCCCACGGGCTCTGTTTTTGGCTGCGATGGCCTCCTGCAGCCCTCTGGCAGCTAAAACAGCTCTGTTTGGCAAAGGGCTGCAGGAAGCCATTGTGGCCAAAAACAGGGCCTGGGGGGATGCACATAGCCATCCTGAGTTCTGTTTTTGCTAGCAGAGGCATCTTGGGATGGTCCTTTGCTGTTTTCAGGGTGGCCCCCCGGGCCAGATCTAAGCTCCGGATCTGGCCCCTGGGCCTTGAGTTTGACATCCCTGAGGTAAGGCCATAAAGGAACAGAAAATTAGTGACTTTAAAAGATTTTTATTCTACTTCTAGAGTCGAGTCACCTCTAGACTTGACTACTGCAACGCTCTCTATTTAGGACTGCCCTTGCATACCATCCAGATATTGCAGCTGGTGCAGAATGCGGCCAGGCGGGTGGTGATGGGAGTTCCCCGATTCTCCCATGTTACCCCCCTCCTGCGTGGTCTACATTGGTTGCCGGTTGCACTCTGGGTGAGATTCAAGGTTTTGGTTTTAACATACAAAGTCCTACACAACATGGGTCCTCAATATCTAAGGGAGTGACTCCGGCCGATATCGAGTGCCAACCGCCCTGTGCAAGCACACAGGCAAGGACTCCTCAGGGTCCCGTTGGCAAGTCAATGCTGGCTGGTGGTCCCCCGGCGACGAGCTTATTCTGTTGCGGCCCCTGACCTCTGGAACCAACTACCCCTTGGGGCTCCGCCTGGCCCCTGACCTCCGCACCTTCCACCATGATTTGAAGACCTGGTTGTTCGACCAATCCGGGCTGTGACCCCTCCCTGGGGGGGGTTAGACTGTCTTAAATTTTAGATTCACAATTAGGCTTATAATTGTTTAATATGTTTTTTAGGTAATTTATTGTTATTGTTGTATTTTAGCTGTGAGCCACCCCGAGTCCTTTCGGAGAGGGGGCGGCATATAAGTCAAATAAATAAATAAATAAATAAATAAATAAATAAATAAATAAATAAATACCTAATTTTATTCTTCCTACTGGTGGGTCTGGGTTACCATATCAGGGTTACAGAAATTCAAGTAACTATTAGTTCCATATCTCTTTGCCGCCTTCTCTGGTCATCCCAGTATTTTGTGAATCAGATATGGGAGATATATGGAACGTTGGACTTTCTTTCCCATCCTAGCAAAACCTGTATCAGGCAAGCTCTTAAATGTTAAATGTCAAAGATAAGGTATCAAACTGCACATGTGTAAAACTTTTGTGGTATCTGTGACCGTAAGTTGCTCAAGGTACTTAGCTAGTAGTTATGGTTTCAGACCTTCACTTAATTTTGATTTAAACCCCTTTGTTTAAGCTTTACTGTGGGCTGCTCCTGATGAGGACCAGCAACACCTCAGGAAATCATTCACAGTATTGCCACGTGTCAGAATGATGTTTTTGCAAGGAAGATTGATAGCTATTGGGCAGAAAGGCCATCTTTTTGTAGAAAAGTCTCAAAGGGAAAGAAACCCTTTTGCCAAGCATTCAATTATTCCAGGATGCACCTGGGTATTTTTTATTCCTTATTCCTTGGCTCATAGTATCATGGGTGTGGTGACTACACACTAATCTAATAAATAAAGTTAAATGAATGATAGTTCTTATCCCTTTTGTCTTGTTATAAAGTACATGAAACTACTTACTATTTGTTTAGTTATAATTTGCATTGGCAACTGTAAATATTACGTAATGCAAAAATCAAATGAAATGTGTTTGATACATGTTTATCCAACAATAGGGGTGGGGAATCTATGACTCTCCAGATGTTCTTGGACCAAAGTTCTCTGCAGCCTGCCATTGGTGAATGCTGAAAGTGATAGTTCAGTATTATCTAAAGCAGGGGTCTTCAACCCTGGCAACTTTAAGCCTGGAGGACCAACTCCCAGAATTTGCTTTGCTGGCTGGGGAACTCTAGGAGTTGAAGTTTGCCAGGCATAAAGTTGTCAAGTTGGAAACCCCTGATCTAGAAGACCATAGTTTCCCCATCCTTGTATGATGTTTCTTATCTATTAATTTTATAACTCATTAATATGAAATTTTGTATTATACTTTGATTTTTTTTAAAAAAATCATATAACCATTTGATTTCCACTGATTCATTGAATATGAATTTATGATAACTAAAAAATGAAGTTAAGGAAAGAGAGATATAAAGAAAAAGAGAAGAAAAAAGAAAAACTGGATATTATGAGCAAATCGAATAAAATAAAATAATATATGTCTATAGATATAGAAAGAAGCAAAAGACAGAAGCGACTGTCAAATCTTATTATTCTGTATAAAATAGATACTTAATATAGATCACTACTTATCTATCCACAATAATCTCTTACTAAAAAGTTTAAATCAGTTGTTTATCTTACGAATAAGTTAATAAATATAATTAAGTAATTAAGTATTAGGTTTGTGAATATCAATATTTCAAAGTTCTTAACTTCTTATAACAATCTATAATAGTATAACAGTCCTATAAGATTTTCCCCAATTATGCTATAAATCTATCTATGTCTATATATATGTATAATATTAAATAATATAAAGTCGTTTAGAATATATGAGATGGGATACAAATTAGATACAATAATATACGTATAGTGTTGAATCAGGCTCCTTCCGTTCTTTCAATTGCTGTTCTTCTCTCGGGTTGTCCAATTATTCAAATGTCAATGGCCAAAAAGTGCAATGTCACAATGGTGGAGCTTTCCTTTATGGTCTTCCCTCCGATAGTTTGATCCACGGTCCTTGCCTCCGAAAAGTTCTATTTTCCTTTCTCTTTAAACAGCAAAAGTTTCCGAATGTTGATTGGTTAGAATTAGTTTTTATAACTTTCCTTTTCTGTTTTTCTGTTTATTCGCGAGGCTGCCCGTTTTCTAAAGTATAAAGTTTATCGTCTCTTTACTTTACACCCTATCACACCGCAAAGTCTTTAGCAGCTTTCAAATTCTCCAAACTCACTTCTCACTTTTCTTCTTTCTTTCACAACTCTTCTCACTTGTTTTGTTCAATCACCCTTCTGGTCCGGTTTCTTTCCGTTGGTTCTTCTATCACAATGGCTACCTCTGCGGGGACTCTGTTTAAATGATTTAAATGATTTTCAATAAGAACTAAAGTGCTGTATTTTATAGACATTAATTCCAAAAGAAGAAACACTTTTTTACTCCATGTTCCATTTTCTTCTATCTGCTATCCCTGTCTCTTCCTTTGATTGTTTTTTTACCTGTGTGTTTGTGTAGTGTAAAAGCATCAAAATCACTATTTTCTTTTCTTTTTGTTCCTTGTGAAATAATGATGGGTGCCAACTTTTCTATTTACAGACAGATGTATTTCTGCCTGATATTTCTCCTGTCTTTTGACACAAAATAATGGTGACAATTTTCCAAGATAGATTCTTGGCAAACCCAAAAACTAACGTTAATATAGAAGCCTTGTCCAAAAGGGGGAAAAAGTGACTGTGGGAGAGAAAATACATATACACTACTACTATTTAAACGCAGCCCAATAATATTATTGCTTTACATGTAGTTCTTCTCCCCATCAATTTGACTTCATCTGATGAACAAACGTCAGCTGGGCATTTCAATAAATTAAAATTAATTAATGTAATTAATTAATTAATGTAATTAACAGGAAACTCCCTAGGCAAATAACTTGCTTCCCACCCCCCTCTGTGGCTGAATTCCAGGGGTGACTAGACGGTAGGAGAGAAAAGATTTTTTGAACTTTAGCTAAATCACAGGCTGGAAATGAAACGAAGACTGCCGTTCTCACGCCTTCACAATTAACAGGGCTGAACCTTGTGAAAAATCAGGGCGGAAAAATTAAACCGCAATGCAAAGCGCAGCACCTCGGTCACAAATCTGCCCGCTCGGACGGCTGTTAAAGGCCAAGACGAGGGCTCGCCGAGATTCGCCGGCGGCCCCAGTGCCTTGAACTCGGCTGCTGGCCCGAATGGCTGGGACTTTAAGGTGCAAGTTTTTCCCCTTGCATGAGCGCTTAAGTAGCTTCTCCTTCTCCCCGCGCTCTTCACACGAGAGCAGCCTACAGTGCCGGGCCGGAAACTTTTAACCGTTGCTCTTTCATACCTGTCTGGAGACGGACAGGTGGATCCTCGGAACTTTTCTGAGGTAGAAGTGTAAGTAACCAGGAAGTAACTGCCGCCCTACCTTAGAAGAGTGAGCCTGTTGCCCGCCGCCTACCATAGCCATTTCCCTGATTGCTGTAGGGAGCAAATTTCAGACGCGGTCCTCGGAAGGAAGAACTTTTTCCTCGCTAGCAAAACGAGACGCTCGGGGAGCCCGGAGGATCCATCGCCTCCTCCCTCGTGGTGAGTGTTGCCATTTCCTCCGCCACCTGCAGCTTTCAGGGAGATGAATGGACGCCCTGCATTAACAGCCCTGGCCTCTCCGAAGTCAGCTTTCCCTAACGGGGTGCCCTCTAGGTACCTCGGTCAGCTTCCGAACCCGCTGCGGTTTGTAAGGTTACTAGCTTGGGGAACTGCTGCGTTGGAGAAAGCTCCGTCATGGTCTAGCTGTACAAGCTGGCAGTTGTAGGGAATCAAAAAGTGGTAGCTTGGGGAAGACCACCCTACAAGATCTGCCTGGATGAGGATGATCTCCAGTGAGCCCAGGAGGTATTGTTGCCTGAAGCAAAAACAGAAAACAGTTTCTCACTTCCACTTGTGGATTTGACCATTTAAACAATTTTCAACACTGGCAAAATGTTAAGAGTCCTCACTGGAAACAAAAGTTAAGGAGGTAGTTTGAAAAATATTTCAGCTTGAAAAATATTTCAGCTCTGCCCTCCAAGAGGCAGGAATTGCTGAAATAACCGCGGGGCTTTTTAAACTACTCTGTTTAAATTCACTTATTCTGAGTCTACAGAAAACCAAAGTACAGTAGAACAAATTTTGTTATCCTTGTTGACATCTATCCTACCTCTTTTTCTACCTGTGGTTTGATTTCTCTCCAAGGGAATCAGTGGTAAAACTCAACCAACTTCGTGTACTTTGAGATGGCCCTTAAGCGTTACTTGGAATAAAGAGAAAAACACTACAGCAAAGAATGACTTGAACCTGTCTCAGTCATGGTTTAAGGAGGAGATGAAGATGTGGGACAAGCAGGAAATAAGTATTTGTTTAAACTAACCTGCTTTGCCCTCCCTTCTCCTGTTGTTTCATTTACAATAGGTATGTTATAGCAACTATAATAACATGCCTCCACTCCCATCCCTGAGTTGCCCAGTTTCTGGTGAATTATAAGTCAGAGGCATTCTTGATCAATAAATACATTGCCCAATTTTATCTTTAATTTTATTGTTGGATCACATGAGGAGTTCATAAAGTCCAACATTCTGTTTCTTGTAGCTATCAATTGTGGGTAGAGGTAGGTGATAGCCTTCCACAGATATACACAATAGATATTAGAAAATGTGCTGCCAGGGTGTAAAAATATGGCATAATAGGTTCATGAGATACGCTGTTCACAACCCAGCCAACTAATCAGATTTTAGCTAGTGTTTGAACCTGGCCTGTGTGGTTGGTTTACATTTCAGATTGTGCATACTTGGAGTAATCATGGTTTAATTTATTGTGGGTTAATAATTTCTTGAGAACAAAACATTAACTATCTTGGCCAATTGCTATTAGTCAACTGGTAGTGTTTTTCTGCCTAAATTAATTTTCCAATCTGCCAGGGTATGATACCAAGTTGTAGTAAGTTAAACTTTTATTTTTAAAAAAACTAGCTAATAACATGTTTTGGAGGAGAAGGGATTTTTTCATGCCTTAGAAAAATCACAATATGGAAGGGTCATAAAATATACTTTCCTCTTCACTTTACAGATGGGTTTCTTTGTCCCATGATTTTCTTAGCCAAAAACTTGTGGAGAATGTGTCTGGATCTTAGAAAACTGTCACAACTGATGAAAGCTCCATGGGTTGAGCTAATAAAGAAGTGTAAATGTAGTGCACTGATTTACAAATCCAAAAATTACTTGCTGGTGTAGAGCTATGGATAACAGTCTGGGTTTCTTACTTTCCTGCAGGTTTAATCTAAATTAAGTTAACTATTCTGTAATTCAACTTTGCTTATCCCAGATACATAGGGGCCAGATATTCCCAGAATTCCCATGCTGCCTAGGGAATCTTTGAAAGGTTCCTTCTGTTAAGTTTGCATGAAGAGTCAGACGCGAAGAGCTTCAGTGAAGAGTTTATTAGTGACTACAGCTCGAATGGACCCAACTTGGCTGGGCTACGGCTGCTACTTATAGCCAGCAGCCGTAGTTGCCAGCCAATCAGAGTGCAGGGTTTTCCCGCACTTTTTAAAGCAATCCTATTTGACATTTTACAAGAACAATTCAAACTAAACCAATGACATTCAAACCTACATACATAACACCCCTCCCCACTAGGTTCAGTCCATACCAAACCCCAACCTATCTAATGTATTCTTTTAAATAGGTGGGGCTCTTGCGTGTATGTTAAGACCTTCGTGGTTCAGAAGTTTTAAAATTCTCACCCAGTGAGAGAGGAAATGTGTCTGCTGACATTTCCCCACTGGGACTTCCTGTGAAAGAAGACCCTGTTTGATTGTTAGAATCTGGTCTCTCCTCCCAACCCATCTCCAGCCCAATGTCAGCACCCAAGTCAGGTAGTGATGTACAATCTTCCACTTCTAAGGATGGATTTTGGCATTGTGACAGGTTTTGGAATGGTTCCTGTCATAATGGCTCATTGCACATGGGGTGGATTCTTGCTTGCTGATTATCCTCCTGTTCCTCCCTTCCCCTAGAATTGACATCAGGTGAGGGAACTAGAGAGGAACAAGTGCATGTTCCTGAGAGAACCTGGATCTAAGTTGATCAATGTGCCTGCTCCAGAGGAGTCCATCCTCTGTTTGCACCTTTAAGAACGAGGGGCTGTGATTTGAGTTATCTCAGCAGGAATCCACAAAGGTTCACCCATAAGGTTCTTAGCATAAACAGAATCACCCACACTGAATGTGCGAACTTTGGAAGTGGAATCTAGTGGTGCGTTGGGTGCGTAAGTGGGATGAAGGCGGTCAAGGGAAGACCTAAGTTTCCTACCCATCAACAACTCTGCTGGGGATAAGTTATTAGATGGGTTAGGAGTGATGTGCTGAACACTAAGAAGTTTTTCAACTTTTTCAGTGATATCCCCAGGACCCAGCTGCTGAAGCTTCTCCTTGATGCCTAGTGGATTGAACCACTCAAGTCCCAGCAAGCTTGGGCGATCCTTGTCCACGATGGTCAGGGGCAAATGTTTGGTGTGGCCTTTAAACTTCACGTTGAATTCTCTTGTTCCAACTACTGGAATCTTGTTCCCTTGGTAGTCTTTAAGAGTCAGTGCTTGCTTCTGGAAATGTTTCTTCTGAATGTTGGGAAGTAGCCTGTGAATAGTGTCCCATGACACCATAGCTAAATAGGAGACTGAGTCCACTTCCATTTGGCAAGGCCTTCCTTCAATGAGTACCTTCACATGTACTTTTCTGCTTCTCAAGGTTGAAGAATTACCAATGGTGACTGTTTGATGAGTTTCATTCTTCCCATTTGCTTCTGAGTTGTGCCCCATTTTCTCACTGAAGTTGTTGGGCTTGAAATCTTTGTCAGGAAACTTTCTTCTGTGTGGAGGAGTTCTGGATGATTTGCAGACTCTTGCTAAATGACCTCTTTTTTCACAACGAAGGCAGATGGTATCAAGAAACTTGCATTCAGTGCGGGGTGGTCCCCCCAACCTCTGCAATAAAAGTCTTGCCTTTTCCTTCCCAGGTCTTTCTTTTTCTTTTCCATTCTGAGTCTATAAATTCCTTCCTCCACCTCACTACAGTCTGATTCAGAATCTATCTGCTCACAATGAGTTGTTGTGGACTTTTCCACATCAGGATGGCTTGAGGCCTTGTTAATTTTCTTCACGGCTGCCGTTGAGGACTTAGTGGCTTCTGCTGAGGAGGCCTCTTCTATGGCCTCCTTTAATGTGATCTTAGGTTTTAATAATAATTTGCTCTGAAGCACATTGTCTTTGAGGCCTAGAACAAACCGATCGCGCATGGCCTCCTCCAAGCTGTTAAACTCGCATGCACCCCCAATGTCTCTTAAGCTTGCCACGAAGTCGTTAAAGTTTTTGCTTTCTCCTTGATCCCGACGGTAAAACTCGTGTCTCTTAATGAGGCACGATACTTGTGGGGTGTAATGGGCTCTTAAAAGCTTTTCTAAATCAGGCCATTCCATTACCTTCACGTCTGCAGCTCCCGCCAATGCCTTCGCCATCTTGAAGATTGCCGGACCGCAGTGCATAAGGAAGACCGCCCTCTTCCGCTTCTCAGAGATGTCGGCGAGGTCGTTTCCTTCCAAATACATTTGGAAGCGATCCACATATGATTCCCAGTCTTCTGCCACCGGATCGAACGGGGCTGGGGGGGTATTCAGCGCAGCCATCTCGCTCTTCTGCTTGTCTTCCGCATCGTCTTCTCTTCAGGGGAATCCCACCTTCATCGCCAGTGTTAAGTTTGCATGAAGAGTCAGACGCGAAGAGCTTCAGTGAAGAGTTTATTAGTGACTACAGCTCGAATGGACCCAACTTGGCTGGGCTACGGCTGCTACTTATAGCCAGCAGCCATAGTTGCCAGCCAATCAGAGTGCAGGGTTTTCCCGCACTTTTTAAGCCAATCCTATTTGACATTTTACAAGAACAATTCAAACTAAACAATGACATTCAAACCTACATACATAACACCTTCAAACAGCTACTTCATGTGATTTCCTCCAATTGTTAGGTTGGGAGTAAGAGGTGTTGATATACAGGCCCCGTTGCCTGTGTTTACTGTGATTTAGGAATAGGACTAGGTTCTGCTATTGTCCAGACTAGGTTAGCATGGAACACAATGGGTGTGGTGAGTGGCTTTCTTGGCTGCATTTCCAACCCCTGGCTCAGGTCATCAAACCAATTGAGGAAGTTGTGAGCAATATATATAGCAGCACTGGCACCAGGGGTGGGCTACTTCACTGAACCAGATGTAAAATTAACATCCAGTTCACCTTATGTTAATTTTACATCTGGTTCAGCGAACTGTTGGTTGCAATGACCGGCTGGCCCCCTCACCCTGTCCCTCCTAGGAGTCTCCATGGGGCCCATTTTGGATCCCAGGTAAGTGCAGCGCCCACATGGAGGCTCGGGGAGAGTGAAAATGGGCCTCCCGGAGGCTGGAGGAAAGCCTCCAGAGCCCAGGGAGGGCGAAAACATCCCCCACCATGGTAGGAGGGGGACTAGGCCACGCCCATCATGGCCACACCCACCCAGCAACCAAGCAGAGAACTGGTTACTAAATTTTTTGAAGCCCATCCCTGACTGGCACTCTACTAAACTAATGTTTTAGCCACAAGATAATTGAACATTGAATGTCGATCACCCTGTGCGAGCGCACAGACTGGGACTTCTCAGGGTGCCGTCCGCAAAACAGTGTCAGCTGGCGGTGCCCCGGGGAAGGGCCTGCTCTGTAGTGGCTCCCACCTTGTGGAACCAACTCCCCGTGGGGCTCCGTTTGGCTCCGGATCTCCGCTCTTTCCGCCACAATCTGAAAACTTGGCTGTTTGAACAGGCCGGGCTGGACTGACCTCTTGGGGAGGGGGTTTTTAAATTGATTTTATGTGCGCTTGTAGTGTTTAATTTGTTTTTAATGTATTTATTGTTGTTATTTTTAGTTGTGAGCCGCCCCGAGTCCTTTCGAGAGGGGGTGGCATACAAGTCCAATTATTAAATTAAATTAAACTCCTTCAAGACTGACAGTGATGTGGGAAACTAGAGAAGTCCCATGCAATTCTGGAAAGGAAATGTCATTTGAAAAAACTCAGTCCCATCTTGGGGATGAGGATGGGTTAGGAAAGGCTGACATTTCTTACACTATTATTCAACTGTTGGCTCATCTGTTCTTCCAGAAATTAAGAGGATTGTATCATTCCCACCTAAGCAGTGGAATACTGAGAGAATAACTTCTCCATTTCTGTTTTAAGAGTTATCTAAACTATTGGAGTATTTTTCTGAATATCCATTCTGCAATTCTTTCAAAATTCACCAATTCATCTAAGGGTCACTGTGTATCCTAGAATAAATGGCCTTGCTCATGTGCCTTCATGTCTGCCTTACATGTCTTTGATATGTAGGAAGGAGGGATATTTTCCTTGAAAATATTAATGTAACATTGCTATTTAAATATGTCAGAATAGAGCCAATTTAAAAAGATTGCCAATTTTACATTGCCTTATGGACTCATGTAAGTTAACAATAATCTAGGAAATTTAATGTTAAAATATTTAACCCAGAACCTAAAAAGCTAGCACTTTGGCTCAGCCCTCGTTTGAGTTTTAGGGTGATGCAAAACCATATTGAGTTCTTTCATGGGGAAATATCAAAAGCAGACCCTAGACAGCCTCCTCAATAATGAGGCCTTGAAAGCATAAACCAAGCTGGTCATCATTGTTTCCTGCTACTTCTGTCTCTTCTAACATCCCTCCATGAGCTTCTGTAAGGGTAGATTTCACTGGTTAGTTGGTTTATCTTGCTGCATACCTGGGGAATTTCATAAGTGTCTTAAGGTCCCTCCCTTTCTGTATTCATGATTCCATTTTGGTGTTCAGTTGGGAAGTAGAAGGAAAGATGAATGTATGAATGATAGGTATCCTGCCCCCAATGTTGGAGTTCCAACTTAATTGGGTTTCTAGTAAGGCCATGTCCAAGTTTCAGGGACTTTTTAGCAGAGTTCCTATCTGGATAGTACCAATAGCAAGTTCAATTGCTTAGAGGGATAGACTTCTTGTTGAACTTCTGCCTAATCATGTGACAATGCATACTATCACATTTTTTCATTTACATTTATATGATAAAGATATTTTATGTGAGAGAGCCAGAGGATGTTTACAAAGTGGTAAAGTTAGCAAATGACTTTTGTAGACTATGTACCTGTTGGATGAATTACTGGCAGGACAAAAGGGGAAAGGGGATTGATGTTATAATCTAAACATTACTCAGAAAGGGCAGTAAAGTATTTAAATGTTCTTCTGAAAGCAAGAATAGGGATATACAACTCAATAGTTGCAGTAAGGTTCAATTCAGTACACTTTTCTTAGAAATAAACCCTGGTGCCAAGGATGGGCTTGTTCATAGGTAATACTTTCTGTTTTCTTACTATAGAATAAGTTGCATTTGATCTAGTAATAGCACTTAGATTTATATACCACTTCACAGTGCTTTACAGCACTTTTTAAGTGGTTTTACAGAGTCAGCAGTTGCCCCCAACAATCAGGGTCTTCATTTTACTGACCTTGGAAGGATGGAAGGCTGAGTCAACCTTGTGCCAGTCAGAATTGAACTCCTGGCAGTCAGCAGAAATAACCTGCAATACTGCATTCTAACCACTGTGCCACCACAGCTCTATCAATGGAATTTTCTGTCTAGCAAGTCAAAATAATATGGCACTCTACATTTGTAAACCTTTGTACCTTTCAGCATGAACAGGTTCTAGGAAGGAAACTGATTAAATTCCACTTTTAAAAATTATAGCTCAATATATAAAGAAATCTGAATATTTTAAATGATTGACTTGCTAGTTTGTGTCTTTTGGTTATCCATTTTAAACCCAATAGCCATTTATTATTTTTTAAATTCTAATTAGAATACATGTTTGACTGTATTTCTTATCCATTTAAAGTGTACCTCTAAAACATTTAATGTGCATCTTAAAATAATTTTATGATTACTATTAAAAATCTACACTATTAAGATTCATCGTGTAAGTTGACTTTCAAGAAAGCAAATTCATCAAAAGTAAACCTGCCAACTGTGTATTACTAAATTTGTTTTTCAGAAACAACAGTTCAGTGAGCATAGGTGTGTTTGGTTTAAGAGCTGAGTCTTAGATTGGTTCAGCATTGACAAAACCAGGAAATGAGAGGCTATTGAAACCTGAATGCGTAAGCCCTCTGGTCAGTAAAAAATTGTGCAAGTATAAATATATAGAAGATAAAAGGACTTGTTTCTTGAAGGACTTCCTGTCTTCCATTGTATTTTCTTTCATACATCTGTCAACACCTTCTCCTGTAGCAGCACCTGCCCTCTAGAATGAAGTTTCCTTCAAGATCTGAATCATCCTTCTCTGCTGTTGTTTAATGTGCCTTAAAGTCTTAGGTCTTCACTGGGGCTTTTGGCAAAGGAGAGTGAAGACTGTTTGCTTTGTTCTTCTCCAGTTGGTTGTCAGTCTCACCATCTCCTATTTGTTTCAGTTATGAGCCATCCAGAGTCATGGGGAATTGGGAAGTATTCAAATTTAATTACTAAATAAAGTAAAACTGCCAGATTTATCTTTCATAAATAATTGGTCTTTCTGTCTAAACTAGGGGTGTCAAACTCAATTTCATTGAGGGCCACATCAGGGCTGTGGTTGACCTGGGGGGGCAGGTGGATGGGTGTGACCAACTTGACACTGCTCACTGGGCATGGCTGGCTGGCTGGGCGTGGCCAGCTTTGACATCCCCAAACTGCTGGCATATTTCCTCTTTGTATTGGGTAGACTGGGCCAAAGGAATGTGGTCTAGCACCTTACATTTTCCAGGATGGCCCCATGGGCTGGATCCGACCACATTGTGAGCCAGATGTGGGCCATGGGCCTTGAGTTTGACACCCCTGGTCTAAACCTATTTAGGGAAGACTGGATTTCCTAGGATCAGTAAAGATGCCATAGATGACCATCTCTCTGTGCCATGTGAAAGTGCTGAACCTTACTATAGAAGTAGTTAGAAGATAAAGGTCTCGCCAATCTTTTAGAAGAAGAAAATGGGGATTGAGAAATCACCTCAATAACAATGCTTGGGAAGATCTTGATAAAGATCATCATGCAACAGGTTTGCAGCCCCTTAAAAGGTAAAAGGTGAAGCAGCATGTATTAAAAATAGACTGTGCTATCTTTTTCTTAACTAAGTAACACCCCTTTCAAAGAACCTTTACATTTAGTAGATCAAGTGAATACTGTGAATATAGTGCACCTAGATTTCAGTAGGGCATTTGATAAACTTGACTATGTTCTCCTTTTTGATAAAATGGAATAAATAAATAAACTGGTGGATGATAGACAGTACCTGATCAACAGTAATATTTCTGAGAAAGATCCAGGGTGTCCTGGTAGACTCTAGATTAAGTATGAGCTGGCATGTTGTAGCTGCCAAAAGAGCAGTGTAATCATAATATAAGGATGCTGAGAAACTGGAAAGATTGCAGAGAGGAGCACAAAGATAATGAGGGGTCTGAAGGCTAAATCCTATGAGCAAAAGTTAAAATAACCATATATTTAGCTGAAGAGAAGATTAAGTGAAAACATCACAGGAGGCTGCCAATACTTGAAGGACCAACGTAGGCAAGAGGGTGTAGATTTATCCTCCATAGTGCCCAAAGGTAGGACAAGAACTAATGAGTAGAAACTTTACAGAGATGGATCCAAATTCAAAATAAAGAACTTCCTGGCTATGAGAGTTATTAAGCAATGGAACAGCTTGTCTCCTGGATTCACAGGTACTCTCCATCACTGAAGGTTTTTAAACAAATGTTGGATAGTCTTTTGTCTGATACAGTCTGACGATTCCTGGCCACCATCAAACAACAAGACCTGTTTATCCCAGGTCCTTTGGTGGGTGTTCCCAATTCCCAACCCATGAAGCTAGCTGAGAAGGATTCTGTAGATGGCAGTATAGAAAGCTGCTCAGAGATCAAGAAGGACAAGAATAGATGCTCCACCATCATCCTGGCTCTGCCACAGGTCATTGGCAAGTATGACCAAAGCTGTCTCAGTATTAAATCCTAGTCTGAAACTAATCTAAATAATCAGTTGCAGGCCAACCACCTTCTCAACAATCTTCACAAAAAGGGAAGGTCGAAGATTGGTTGATAGTTATTGAAGATCATTGATGCTAAACTTCCTTTAGCAACCACAACTGAGATCAACAATTCAGTCATTAAGGAAAGCACTGAGTAAAGCAAAACTGTGATTATAATCTCTTTTCAGCTTTTCTTTGCTTTATAGACCTGCTAAAGTCTTAAATGCAAGTATTGATCACAAAGTTAGTTTTTAACTCTGTCATAACTGTGAATGGTTGCTAAATAACAGGGCAGTCACTAAACAAGGACTACTTGTATTCTGTATTGCTCCATAAGGCAATAGAGCCATTGTATTAAAATGATAAGGAAGGAGGTTCAGGCAAAATATGTGGAGGAATTGAGTGCATGAATGGTAAACCAGCGGAATACGCTGTCACGTGAAGTATGAATTCTCACTCACTAAAAGTATACAAACAAGATGATAATCTATGAGAAATACACCAGTGGATCCTGCACAAGCAGGGGGTTGGACTAGATGGCTTCTAAAGCGCCTTCCATCCTTGCAATCCTCACTTCTAGCAGCCTTTAGCTTCATAGACCGGATTTGTTATGTATGCAGGTTTAAAGTCATTGGTTTAGTTTGAACTGTTCTTGTAAAATGTAAGAAATGATTGGTTTAAAAAGTGCGGGAAAACCCTGCACTCTGATTGGCTGGCAACTGCGGCTGCTGGCTATAAGTAGCAGCCGCAGCCCAGCCAAAGTGGGTTCGTTCTGAGCTGTAGTCACTAATAAACAAAGAGCTTGAAGCACTCCGCGTCTGTCTCTTCATGCAAACTTAACACTGGCGACGAAGGTGAGATTTCCCTGAAGAAGAAGGCAACGCGGAACAGAAGGAGAGTGAGATGGCTGCGCTGAACACCACCACCCCCAGCCCCGTTCGATCTGATGGCAGAAGACTGGAGACATATGCAGATCGTTTCAAATGTATCTGGAAGGAAACGATCTTGCCGACATTTCCAGAAGCGGAAGGCGGTCTTTCTCACGCACTGCGGTCTGGCAGTTTTCAAGATGGCAAATGCATTGGCGGGAGCTGCAGATGAAGGTAATGGAATGGCCTGACTTAGAAAAGTTGTTAAGAGCCCATTACGCGCCACAAGTATCGTGCCTCATTAAAGACACGAGTTTTACCTTCGGGATCAAGGGGAAAGCGAAAACGAAATGACTTCATGGCAAGTTTAAGAGACATTGGGGGTGCATGCAAATTTAACAATTTAGAAGAGGCCATGCCGATCGATTTGTTCTGGGCCTTAAAGACAAGGTGCTTCAGAGCAAGTTATTACTAAAACCTAAGATCACGCTGAAGGAAGCAATAGAAGAGGCCTCTTCAGCAGAAGCTACCAAGTCTCTGCAGCAGCCATGAAGAAAATCAACAAGGCCACAAGCCATCCTGATGTGGAAAAGTCCACAACAACTCATTGTGAGCAAATAGATTCTGAGTCAGACTGTAGTGAGGTGGAGGAAGGAATTTATAGACTCAGAATGGAGTGGAAAAGAAAGACCTGGGAAGAAAGAGGCAAGATTTCTACTGCAGAGGTTGTGGGGAAGCCACCCCTGCACTGAATGCAAGTTCCTAGATACCATCTGCCTCCGTTGTGAAAAAGAGGACACCTAGCAAGAGTCTGCAAATCATCCAGAACTCTACCCAACAGAAGGAAGTTTCCTGACAAAGAATTCAAGCCCAACAACCTCAGTGAGAAAATGGAAACACTCAGAAGCAAAGGGAAGAATGAAACTCATCAGACAGTAACCATTGGTCATTCTTCTTCTATCAATAACAGAAAAGTGCATGTCAAGGTACTAATTGAAGGAAGGCCTTGCCAAATGGAAGTGGACTCAGGCTCATATTTATCTATGGTGTCATGGGACACTATTCAGACTACTCCCAAACATTCAGAAGAAGCATTTCAAGAAGCAAGCACTGACTCTAAAGACTACCAAGGGAACAAGATTCCAGTAGTTGAACAAGAGAATTCAGCGTGAAGTTCAAAGGCCACCAAACTGCTTGCCCCTGACCATCGTGGACAAGGATCGCCCAAGCTTGCTGGGACTTGAGTGGTTCAATCCACTAGGCATCGAGGTGACTGGCATCAATCAGTGAGCAACACTGAATGGGAGGAGGCCTTGAAGTATGAGTTTCCAGAGGTCTTCAGCGATGATTGGCAGTATGGGGACCCTATCACTTTCAATCTAGATCCCAAGGTGCCACCAATTCGCTTAAAGCCCAGAAGGGTCCCATTTGCCTAAAGGAAAAAAATTGATGCACAATTAGATAAACTAATATCTCAAGGAGTTTTAGAGCCCAGGAAGTCCTACCAGATTCCAAAAGTGGGGTTAAAGTCAAGGAAGAAAAATGCACTCTTAGAACTACAGGTTGAGTTCTTGGGCTATAGATTGAACAAGCATGGTATCCACCCCCCACATGCCAAGGTCCGGCAATCAAGAAGCCCTAGACCAAATGTAACCAGATTTGCAGCCTTCCTTGACTCATTAACTTTTTCACATGTTCCTACCTAGACAGAAGGCAACCATTGCAGAACCACGCACAGATTATTGACAAAAAGTCTGTGTGGGTCTGGGGCAGAAAAGAACAATCTGCATTTAACAATATTAAAAGACTAATCACGTCTGAGCTGTACTGATACAGTTCTTTGAGAATTTGCCTGTTGTACTGACTTGTGATGCATCCCCTTTTGGAGTGGGGGTTTGAGCCACAGGCTTCCCAGCGGGAGGGAAGCTCCTATTGCATTTTACTCTAGCACTTGACCAAAGAAGAGGAACTACAGCCAACTGGACAAGGAAGCCTTGGCAATTGTTGCAGCTGTCAAGAAATTCCATGAGTATTTATATGGAGAACATTTACCATTGTCACAGATCACAAACCTCTGTTAGGCATGTGGCAGAGACCAAACCTACGCCCACTATCCTGTCACCAAGAATGCTGAGGTCACTGAATTTCTTGCTGCTTATTCATACAAACTCATCCACAGGTCTGGCAAAGACATTGGGCATGCAGATGCTTTGAGTCGCTGCCCACTTTCTTCTCACACTGAGGACTTTTGCTCCTGAGACTTACACACCTTTTTCCTAGAAACTGTTACCAAGCTTCCAGTACATCTGCTGAAATTGCCAGAGAGACTGCCAAGGACACTTTATTGGCTCCTGTTATAGGCTGGATTAAGAAAGGTTGGCCTCTTCAAGATCTACCTCAACTTGCCCAACCTTTTAATCCAGGCAAACT
>CM019148.1:30093559-30143236 GCA_009733165.1 Naja naja | reverse complement strand
CAGCAGCCACCATGAAGAAAATCAACAAGGCCACAAGCCATCCTGATGTGAAAAGTCCACAACAACTCCTTGTGAGCAAATAGATTCTGAGTCAGACTGTAGTGAGGTGGAGGAAGGAATTTATAGACTCAGAAGGAGGTGGAAAAGAAAGAAAAAGACCTGGGAAGAAAGAGGCAAGATTTCTACTGCAGAGGATTTGTGGGGAAGCCACCCCTGCACTGAATGCAAGTTCCTAGATACCATCTGCCTCCGTTGTGAAAAAGAGGACACCTAGCAAGAGTCTGCAATCATCAGAACTCCACCCAACAGAAGGAAGTTTCCTGACAAAAGAATTTCAAGCCCAACAACCTCAGTGAGAAAAATGGGCATAACTCAGAAACAAGGGAAGAATGAAACTCATCAGACAGTAACTATTTCATTATTCTTCTATCAATAACAGAAAAGTGCATGTCAAAGGTACTAATTGAAGGAAAGGCCTTGCCAAATGGATGGAAGTGGACTCAGGCTCCTATTTATCTATGGTGTCATGGGACACTATTCTGAACTACTCCCAAATATTCAGAAAGAAGCATTTCAAGCAAGCACTGACTCTTAAAGACTACCAAGGGAACAAGATTCCAGTAGTTGGAACAAGAGAATTCAACGTGAAGTTCAAAGGCCACACCAAATGCTTGCCCCTGACCATCGGTGACAAGGATCGCCCAAGCTTGCTGGGACTTGAGTGGTTCAATCACTAGGCATCGAGGTGACTGGCATCAATCACGTGAGCAACACTGAATGGGAGGAGGCCTTGAAGTATGAGTTTCCAGAGGTCTTCAGCGACGCATTGGGCAAGTATATGGGGACCCCTATCACTTTCAATCTAGATCCCAAGGTGCCACCAATTCGCTTAAAGCCCAGAAGGGTCCCATTGCCTTAAGGAAAAAAATTGATGCACAATTAGATAAACTAATAGCTCAAGGAGTTTTAGAGCCCAGAGAAGTCCTTACCAGATTCCAAAAGTGGGGTTAAAAGTCAAGGAAGAAAAATGCACTCTTAGAACTGACAAGGTTGAGTTCTTGGGCTATATGATTGACAAGCATGGTATCCACCCCACACATGCAAGGTCAAGCAATCAAAAGCCCTAGACCAAAATGTAAAACAGATTTGCAAGCCTTCCTTGGACTCATTAACTTTTATCACATGTTCCTACTCAGAAGCAACCATTGCAAGAACCACTGCACAGATTATTAGACAAAAAGTCTGTGGGTCTGGGGCGAGAAAGAACAATCTGCATTTAACAATATTAAAAGACTAATCACGTCTGATGCTGTACTGATACAGTTCTCTGAGAATTTGCCTGTTGTACTGACTTGTGATGCATCCCCTTTGGAGTGGGGGTTTGATTACAGGCTTCCCAGGCGGGAGGGAAGCTCTAACCCATTTTACTCTCGCACCTTGACCAAAGCAGAGAGGAACTACAGCCAACTGGACAAGGAAGCCTTGGCAATTGTTGCAGCTGTCAAAATTCCATGAGTATTTATATGGGAAGAACATTTACCATTGTCACAGATCACAAACCTCTGTTAGGCATGGTGGCAGGGAACAAACCCTAAGCCTATCCTGTCACCAAAATGCTGAGGTGGCTGAATTTCTTGCTGCTTATTCATACAAACTCATCCACAGGTCTGGCAAAGACATTGGGCATGCAGATGCTTGAGTGGCTGCCCACTTCCTTCTCACACTGAGGACTTTGCTCCTGAGACTTACACCTTTCCTAGAAACTGTTGCCAAGCTTCCAGTACATGCTGCTGAAATGCCAGAGAGACTGCCAAGGACACTTTGTGGCTCCTGTTATAGGCTGGATTAGAAAGTTGGCCTCTTCAAGATCTACCTCAACTTGCCCAACTTTTAAATCCAGGCAAACTGAATTATCTGTATTAAGAGGATGTATTTTGTGGGGTAACAGGGTGGTTATTCACAAAACTGCAAAAAGAGGTTTTGGAAATGTTACATGAGGGTCATCCAGGTATTGTCAGAATGAAGGGATTGGCCAGGAGTTATGTATGCTGGCCAGGTATTGACAAAATGGTTGAAAACTGGGCTGCATCTTGTCCCAACTGTCAGGTAGTCAGGCCTGCCCCACCTCTTGCCCCCACAGGAATGGGAATGTCCTGGGGGCCCATGGTCCAGGATTCACATTGATTTTTGCTGGCCCTACCAGAGGGCACACTTTCCTTATTATAGTTGATGCATATTCCAAATGGCTAGAGGTTATCCCTATGGCATCCACCACAACTGAAGCTGTCATCAAACAGCTTAAAAAGCTTTTGTAACTCACGGGTTACCTGATGTGCTTGTTTCTGACAATGGCCCTCAATTTACATCCAACCTTTTGAATCATATCTAGCACAACAGGGTATCAGACATGCCTTGACAGCCCCTGGGCATCCTTGACTACTTGGGCCGGGCTCTGATTTACCAAGGAAAAACTTCAGCAATTGGGTCCAGGGGATATCACTGAGAGAGTTGAAAAACTTCTCAGTGTCAGCATATCACTCCAACACCCCTCAACATTTGTCCCCAGCTGAATTGTTGATGGGTAGGAAACTCAGGTCCCCCTTGATGCCTTCATCCCAATTATGCCCCAACGCACCACTAGATTCCACTAGCAAAATTTGCACATTCACTGTGGGTGATTCTGTTTATGCTTAAGAACCTTGGGTGAACCATTATGGATTCCTGCTGAGATAACCCAAATCACAGGCCCCAGGTCTTACAGGGTACAAACGGGGATGGTGTCCTCTGGAGCAGGCACATTGATCAGTTAAGATCCAGATTGCCTCAGGAGCATTGCTTTTGCTCCTCTCTGGTTCCCATACCTACTGCCTCTTCTAGGGGAAGGGGAGGACATGAGTGTAATGAACAAGCAAGAATCAACCCCATGTGTAATGAGCTAACATGACAGGAACCATCCCAAAACCTGTCACAATACCAACAACCATTTTCACAAATGGAAGATTGCACATTACCTGATTTAGTGCTGACATTGGGTTGGAGATGGATTGGAAGGAGAGACCAGGGGTAGTAACCAAACAGGTCTACCATTACTACAAGTCCTAGTAAGGAAATGTCAGCAGACACATTTCTCCTCACAAGGTGAGAACCTTAAAACATCTGAACCACGTAGGTCTCAACGTACACGTAAGGCCCCAGCCCCACCTATTTAAATACATATACATATGAGATAGGCGGGGTTTGAGTATGGACTGAACCTAGTGGGAGGGGTGTTATGTATGCAGGTTTAAAGTCATTGGTTTAGTTTGAACTGTTCTTGTAAAATGTAAGAAATGATTGGTTTAAAAAGTGCGGGAAAACCCTGCACTCTGATTGGCTGGCAACTGCGGCTGCTGGCTATAAGTAGCAGCCGCAGCCCAGCCAAAAGTGGGTTCGTGAGCTGTAGTCACTAATAAACAAAGAGCTTGAAGCACTCCGCGTCTGTCTCTTCATGAAACTTAACAGGATTCTGCTTCCTCTTACTGACCTTGTGTTTGTGAAATAGGAAAGAGATTTTGAGAGCATGCAGGGTGCTGCAGATTTGACATCTCAGTACCCAGGTTCAGTCCTGGGACTTCCAGTTCCATCCTATTTGCATTACATTTTGCTGTTCCTTTGATCCACCTTGTCATCTTTCTGAATGGAAATATGTTTTTCCCGTCCCATATTGCAGAGAAAGAGGTAAGCCAACAACTGCTGTCACTCTTGAGTTGCAAGTATGTCAGGGAATAAAACAAAATTGTTTTCTGCAACAGAAGGGATCTTTTTTTAGTGTTAACTCTTCTATTAATTACACGGAGGATACCTACTTTTGTAAAAAGTGCTAGGGCATAGAAAGCTGCATTGGATCAAGTCATTCTACTGGATCATTTGATTCCAGATTTTCAACACTGATTATTAGCAGCTTTCTAACTTTGCTTAAAGATAAACAGGGTAGAATATGAGCCATTCTCTTGTAAAGTATTTGTTTTTCCACTGAGCTATAGCCAACTATAAATCTAATTGACTGATTAATTTACACTGGATGCCAATAAAAAGTTCCTTCTCTTCCTTGCACTTTCCTTTCTTCTCAGCTTGCTCAAGCCACAACTGGGAGGGACAATTAAATCAAGTCTGTCCTGCTGGGATTCCTGCATTGCTCCCTCTGGCTCACCCAAACTGGATTGTCCTGTTTGTCATTTACAACACATGCCATTAGGGTGACTCCAGCAGCTTCTTCTTGGTGGTCTCAGTATTGTACTGCATTCTGCCATGGAACATTTGGACAAACAGTGCCTCCCCCACCCCCCCTTTTTTAAAAAGAGCTTTTTAAAGCAATGCCAGTTCCCCAGGAATGCTGCTTGCCCTAATGTGTTACATCTGTGCCACCTTGTTTCTATTATACCTCCAGTGCTAATTTTCTTAATTGTCTGTCATTTTTAAACTAAAATGAACAGACAGCTAGCTAATGGAGTGTTTAATCTTTTCTTGGGAGACTATGCCACTATTTTTAACAGACCAGTGATGGGACTCAAAGATCATCTCCTAGCATTGTCTCCTGGGCCTTTTTCATCCTGATCTCAGGCGTGGAACTGTAGGATCCTGTTACTAATTCCTGACTATGAGACTAAAAAAGCCTCATTCTTTTATCATTTCTGTGCCTTTCTTTTTCTTTTCAAGGGGATGGACACACACACACTTCTCCAGATTGCTGTAAAATCTCTGCAGTCACGTATGTTCTCAGGCATTCCTGATTTACTGGGAATGAAGTTTTGCTGGTGGACTGCAATAAAACATTGTTCTTATGTAGTTCCATATTTACCTTGTGTGGAGATCTTTAGGAGTGGGTTTTCCTCCATTATATATGTCAGAATTAATGATTTGTTAAATAACAGTAGCTTCCAGCATTCATTCAAATCACAGCTAGAATAATAGTAATAGCAATTAGACTTAGATACTGCTTTACAGTGCTTTACAGTCCTCTCTAAGCGGTTTACAGAGTCAACATAGAAAAATAAATTTGGATCCTCATCAGTGGTGGGATTCAAAAATTTACTACCAGTTCTGTGGGCATGGCTTGGTGGGCATGTGACTGGGTGGGTGTAGCCAACTCAATGTCAAGGGGTGCCTCGTCAGAGGGGTTTAGAGAGCAGGTGGAGGTCCACCCGCTCCCAATCCGATCGAGCCCAGCTAAGAGCCCATATTAGGACTTAACTGGTAGCTATGAGAGCGGCGAGAAGGTCTTATCTCTCTGCAGTTAACCGCCCAGCCGCCCTGTTTCGGGCTACCCACTCTCTCCGTACGGGGGGAGGGGTGGACCCATTGCGGGGAAGGGCTGAGGAGTTTGGTCAATATCTGTTGGATAAGATCGCTCGGATTCAGAGCGGGTTGTCCTCTGATTTGCGGTGGTCTGGGGAACGGGATACAAGCAGTCCGGCCGGTGTGATCTGGGATTAGTTCGATCCTGTTTCCGAGGATGAAGTGGACAGGACTATGTGGCGGCTGAGTTCTACCACATGTTTGTTGGATCCGTGTCCCTCCTGGTTGGCTTATGCCGCCAAGGAGGCCACCTACGGTTGGCTCCAGGCAGTTGTCAACGCTTCGTTAGAGAGTGTTTTATCCTCCGCCTTGAAGGAGGCGGTGGTGAGACCCCTCCTGAAGAAGCCTGCCCTGGACCCGACTGTGTTAGACAACTTTTGTCCAGTCTCCAACCTTCACTTTTTGGCAAAGGTTGTTGAGAGTGTGGTGGCTCAGCAGTTTCCACTCTTCCTGGATGAAGCGGATCCGTATCAATCGGGCTTCTG
Organism: Naja naja; assembly: GCA_009733165.1. Lineage (NCBI taxonomy): Eukaryota > Metazoa > Chordata > Lepidosauria > Squamata > Elapidae > Naja > Naja naja. The sequence continues at coordinate 30,137,417 of CM019148.1, read as the reverse complement.
ACCCGGTTACAGCACGGAGATGGCATTGGTCACACTGATGGATGATCTCTGGAGGGCTCGGGACAGGGGTTTTTCCTCTGTCCTGGTCCTATTAGATCTCTCAGCGGCTTTCAATACCATCGACCATGGTATCCTTTTGCGATGCCTCGGGGGTTGGGAGTGGGGGCACTGTTCTTCAGTGGTTCACCTCCTACCTCTCAGGCCGGTCGCAATCGGTGTTGGGGGGGTCGAGGTCGACCCTGAGGGTGCTCTCTTGTGGGGTCCCTCAGGGGTCAGTCCTCTCCCCTCTTCTATTTAACATCTACATGAAGCCGCTGGGTGAGATCATCCATGGTTTTGGGGTGAGATTCCATCAGTGCAGATGACACCCAGCTGTACATCTCCACCCCAAACCAGATCAGTGATGCCCTCTCCCTGATGACCCGGTGTTTGGATGCGTGCATTTGGATGAGTGGGAACATGCTTCGACTCAACCCGGCCAAGACTGAGTGGCTGTGCATACCGGCATCTCGGCCCAGTCAGGAATATCCATCTTTGGCCATAGGGGGAGAGGTGTTGCCCCCTGTGGATAGGGCGCAGAATCTGGGGGTCCTCCTGGATGTACGGCTCCGGTTGGAGGAGCAGGCGGGGCCGTTGCCAGAGGGGCCTTTGCCCAGCTCCGCCTTGTTTGTCAGCTTCGCCCATTTCTGGACCGAGATGCCCTGCACACAGTCACTCACGCCCTTGTTACCTCTAGACTCGACTACTGCAACGCTCTCTACTTAGGACTGCCCTTGCATACCATCCGGAGATGGCAGCTGGTGCAAAATCGCGGCGCGGGTGGTGATGGAGTTTCCGATTCTCCCATGTTACCCCCTCCTGCTGCCTGCATTGGTTGCGGTTGCACTCCAGGTGAGATTCAAGGTTCTGGTTTTAACATACAAAGTCCTTCACAACATGGGTCCTCAATATTTAAGGGAGCGTCTTCTGCCAATATCGAGTGCCAACTGCCCTGTGCGAGCACATAGGCAAGGACTCCTCGGGGTCCGTTGGCAAGCCAATGTCGGCTGGTGGTCCCCCAGTGACGAGTCTATTCTGTCGCGGCCCCTGACCTCTGGAACCAACTGCCCCTGGGGCTCCGCCTGGCCCCTGACCTCCGCACCTTCCACCATGATTTGAAGACCTGGTTGTTCAACCAATCCGGGCTGTGACCCCTCCTTGGGGGATGGGTTTCTTAATTATTTTAACCACTGTAAATTTTAGTTTTTGTATTTGTGGGCTTGTAAAATTAGTTTAATTTCTTTTTAAGTATTTATTGTTGTTGTTTTAGTTGTGCGCCCGAGTCTTGAGATGGGGTGGCATACAAGTCCAATAAATAAATAAATAAATAAATAAATAAATAAATAAATAAATAAATAAATCTGGCCCTTCCCTTCCCAGCCATTCCTTGTCACACCCAGCCTCAACGTATCTATAGTTCTGTAAAAATGTTGTCCCCCCCCCTTTTTTTTTTTACTTTATTAGCTACATACTATAGATGTACTTTCATGGACCACTGAAAGGAGGAAATGGCAACAGGCTTTTAAGGGCTGCCAGAAAGAAGGGGGTTAATGTATTTTCCACAGCACCAGAAGGCAAACAAGAAGCAATGCGTGGAATGAACAAAGAGAGAAACAACCTAAAACTAAGGAGAAACTACCTGACAGTGAGAACAATTAACCAGTGGAACTGCTTGCCTCCAGAAGTTCTGGGTTCTCAATCACTGGAAGTTTTTAAGAAAAGACTGGACAGCCATTTCCCTGAAATGGTATAGGGTTCCCACCCAAGGTCCCTTCTAAGTGTTATTCTGTTATTCTGGCACCTTTCCCAGGACCTCTGCTCAGAGTTTGGCATCCCCAGTTTTCCTGCCTGAGCAGAGGGTTGGACTAGAAGACCTCCAATGTCCCTTTCAACTCTGTTAAATGCACCTGTATTTATGCTCTGGACTATAGGCACTGAATGCATGTAAATCCCTGAAAAATATGTGATAGCCTTGGGCAAAAGAAAGGCTGTCCCTCTAGGTGCAAGGAAAGTGTAAAATATTAATATATGATAAATAATGAAACAATTAAAAATAATAGCACAGAGGGTTTTTTTTCTCTCTCTCTCCCTTCCTATTTCTTTCTTTCTTTCTTTCTTTCTTTCTTTCTTTCTTTCTCTTTCTTTGTCTCTTTCTGTCTTTCGTTCTCTTTTTCTTTCTTGCTCTCTTTCTTTATCTCTTTCTGTCTTTCTTTCCCTTCCTCTTTCTTTCTCTTTCTTTCTTTCTCTTTCTTTCTTGTCTCTCTCTCACACACACACCCCCACACACTCTCTCCCTTCCTATTTCTTTTTCTTTCTTTTTCTTACTTCCTCTTTCTTTCTTTTTCTTTCTCTCCCTTCCTCTTTCTTTCATGCTTTCTTTCTATCTCTCCCTTCCTCTTTCTTTCTTTTTCTTTCTTGTCTCTCTCTCTCACACACACACACACACACACACCTGGTCTGGGATGAACTGATCCGGCGAGCTCCAGAGCAGCGGGCAGCAGGAGAAGGAAGAAAGCGAGTGGCAGCAACGGTGGCACTGCTCCAAGAGCACCTCCGATCGGATCACCTCTGACGCCGCTCACTTTCTTCCTTCTCCCAGGGGATGAAAGGAAGAAAGTGAGTGGCGGCGGGAGGGCGGGGTGGGCAGATGTCCCGGGGCTGCACATGTGGTGCTTTCTTGCTTCTGAAGGACTAAAGGAAGAAAGGGAGTGGCGGTGGCAGCGGTGGCAGCAGTGGCGCTGCTTCGAGAGGCAACCCTGGGCCATCCACCAGCCGTCCCAGTCGGAGCATGTCCACTGACGCTCGCTTTCTTCCTTCTCCCAGGGGACGAAAGGAAGAAAGCGAGTGGTGGTGGGAGGCCGGGAAGGGAAGATGTCCCAGGGCTGCACATGGAGTGCTTCCTGCCTTCTCCTGCGGGACGAAAGGAAGAAAGCGAGCAGCAGCGATGGCAGTGCTGCTCCGGAAAGCAACCCTGGAACATCCACCCGCCCTCCCCAAGAGCTGCACCATGGCCGCCACGTGGTAGGGAGAGCTGGGAGAGTGCCGCAGGGTGGCTTAGCCAGCCAGGTGAGCCTGGGGATAGTAGGGGGGGAGCTAGCTAGGCCACAGCCAGCGCTATCACTTGGGATGGAGCCACACCGGCAGGGAAGCCAGTCAGCCAGCCGAGCCCGGGGACAGGGACAGGGGGCTCGGCAAGCTCCAGGGACAGTGGGGGGGTAGCAAGCTCCGGGGATGGTGGGGGGGCCCAGCAAGCTCCAGGGACAGTGGAGGGCCAGCAAGCTCCGGGGATGGTGGGGGCCCCCAGCAAGTTCCAGGGACAGTAGTGGGGGCTAGTGCAACTCACAGGCTTGCCTGTGAGCAGACAGATCAGGGCTGCTCAGTTGGGGCATAGGCACCACGTGGGAAGGCACAAGGTAGGTTAGAAGGGCAACCCACGAGGACCCAGTGTGTCGCATAGGAGGTGAGGAATGACTGGGCAGGGCAAGCATCGAGCGGGTGGGGTGAGCAAGCATCGGGTGAGCGGGGCAAGCGAGTGAGCAGCGACTGGGCATGGCCAGCCAGAAGTCACTACTGGTTCGGTGACCCACGCCAAATCGTCGCTACTGGTTTGCCTGAATTGGGGCGGGCCACCTGAATACCACCACTGGTCCTTATTTTACCCACCTCGGAAGGATGGAAGGCTGAGTCAACCTTGAGCCTGATGAGATTTGATCTGCCAAATTGCAGGCAGCTGGCAGTCAGCAGAAGTAGCCTACAGTACTGCACTCTAACCACTGTGCCACCGTGGCCCAATATCATTATAGAAAAGAATAAATAATACTACTTTTAAACCTAAGGTAGAAAATAAATGAATAGGGGATACAGAGAAAATAAATTATCAATGGGCAAAAGGACAAAGGGAGCCCATCAGAACTTTTGATGTTAGAACTGAACTGGAGAAAGATGCTTTACAGGTAGTCCTCGACTTACAACAGTTCATTTAGTAACCATTCAAAGGTACAGCAACACTGTAAAAAATGAGCTATGACTGTTGTTCACACTTACAAATTCTGCAACATCCCCAGGGTCACGTGATCAAAATTCAAATGCTTGGCAAATGATTCATGACCATTGCAGTGCCCCAAGGTCATGTGTTCATCTTTTGCGACCTTCTGACAAGCTAAGTCAGTGGGGGAAGCCAGATTTACTTAACATCTGTGCTACTAGCTTAATAGATGCATTGATTCCCTTAACAACGGTGGCAAGAAAGCTTGTGAAATGGGGCAAGATTTGCTTAATAAATGTCTCACTTAGCAACAGAAACATTGGGCTCCATTGTGGTCGTAAGTCAAGGTCTACCTCAGGGGTGGGATGTTACTGGTTCTGCCCGGCTCTATAGAACCAGTAGCTCTGAAGAGCAGTAGACACAGAACTGGTTCTTTGTCTGCTGCTGTTTGGCCCACCCACCTGCCCGGGCTGTTACCTGACCTTTATTTCCTGCTTTTTCAACCTCAGCTGCTTTGCGTGGCACAGCTGAGGTTGAACAAGCAGTAAAAAAGTGCTTTTTGAAATGCTGCACACCTGCGTGCAGTGCTTATCAGCTGTCTGAGCAGCACAGCTTATGGTGTGTTACACATGCGCGCAGCTAGCACAAAACATAATTACCAAACCGGTAGTAATGCCGGTTGAATCCAATCCCTGGTCTACCTGTATATCTATCTCAATTTTTTTCCTCTGTTGAGCCCAGGAGTGCCTACCCTGATTAGCAGAAAGCTCTTGGGCTTGTCTGTAGCAGTGGCTGTTATCAGGTCCTTTTTTGTGCAGGTGCCAGGAGCTGAATCATAACTTTCTGTGTGCAAATAGAATTCTTTTTATTGGCCAAGTGTGATTGGACACACAAGGAAATTGTCATAGGGTACAATAAGCAATCAAATCATACTAGGAAACAGTCAATATAGATCGTAAGGATACAAGCAACAAAGTTAGTCATACAGTCACAAGTGGGAGGGGATTGTAGATAATGAGAAGGTTAATAGTAATAGTACTGCAGACTTTGTAAATAGTTGAACAGTGTGGAGAGAATTATAGATGACTTCTACCATGGAGACATGGGCCTCCTGAAAACTGCAATGGGGAAGGTCTTAATTTGTGATCCTTACTTTGAGAATAAGTTCTGCAATAGAATAGAATAGAATAGAATAGAATAGAATAGAATAGAATAGAATAGAATAGAATAAAATAGAATAGGAAAAAATTGTTCTTGTGCCTAGATGTTCTGGTGTGCAGTGCTCTATAGCATCGTTTTGAGGGTAGGAGTTGAAACAGTTTATGTCCAGGATGTGAGGGGTCTGTAAATATTTTCACAGCCCTCTTTTTGACTCATGCAGTATACAGGTCCTTCTATGAATTTCATTTGTTATTGTAAAATCACACACATACTCCCGTACAAATCCTTTTGCATATTTTATTGTTTTATTTCTTTCTTTCAGTTTCACTTCCCTCTGTGGATTTATGGATGCTCATCTGACAGAGAACATGGAGCTCACACCATTCTTCAAACTCCCGTCTTCCCAACTCATTGGAAGTTTAGGATCTGTTGCTCCCATTGTACTCATGATCCTTCTGCTGCTTCTCTGTTTTCCCTTTAAAAAGTATGTGACTGTCTTGGGATGTCATGGGTGGAGAAGGGAGAAAGAGACAATTGGCAGGCAGGATGTAAATTACTGAGATAATGGGTAGATTATTTGCTTCTTAACTTGTTTTAAAAAATTTTTCTACCAGACATTCATTCAATCTAGAAGCATGGAATGGGCATGCATAATCACTCATTTGACCCATTCAGATATTCATATCATGAGTGAAATGAATTTTGACTCAGTCAGATAATTAGTTCCGCATCTTCTGCTTACCTCAAATTATAAAGTAGAGGATTCTCCCTCTTGTAACAATTATTTGTATACCTTATTAATAATAATGTACCATTTCTCTAAAAAGAACCCAGGAATTGAAGTCCAAGCATTAAGAGTGCAGCGTAACAGCAAATCAGTTGAAACATCCAGAAATAGCAAAAAGCAAATACACATGTCAATTGGCCATTATACTATAATGCGACAAATGTTGCATTAAAAATATTTTGTTGCAATATTATTTCAATAATGGTCTGAGTTTTAAAAAATGTCCTTAATTGTTAGCTAAAACAAATATGGAACCACTGCTGGATGGCCCTATCCTCAAAGACACTGCATTTTGGACCATGTTTTCTGATAGTCCCGTAATTAGAATCTTCTTGTTCAGTCAGGTGATGTGGAGATAGGAACTGTATCACCTTCCCCAATAAAATTATTATACAGAGTTTGGGCATTCTTATGGGTATCCCACAAAGAAAGTGGGGTTTAGCCAGGGGTGGGATGCTACCAGTTTGGCCTGGTTCTATAGAACTGGTAGCTCTGAAGAGCAGCAGACACCAAACTGGTTCACTGCTATGACCTTTTGCTTGTCTGTTTGGCCCACCTGCCCACCCGGGCTCTTGGCTGTCCTTTATTTTCTGCTTTTTCAACCTCCGCTGCTTTGCGCGGCACCACTGAGGTTGAAAAAGCAGGAAAGAAGAGGATTTTCAAACGCTGCACATCCGTGCACAGCACTTGTCAGCTGTCTGGGCAGCACAGCTGATGGTTTTTTAAAAGCTATACATGCGTGCGCAAATCACACTCACACTGAACTGGTAGTAACACCAGTTGAATCCCACCCCTGGGTTTAGCCCATTAAGAAGCACACTTCTTTGGGCCACATTCTACATTGGAAATAGTATGTGACCTTAAAGACAAAATGGATGGTGGTATAAGATATTGTTAAAAGATGTTGTCTATAGATTTTATCTATGACAAAATAGATCTTAGCACAGTCTTTTGTTCCCTTTGGATGTGTTGGGTTAATGGGCCAGGCTGAGTAGCAATTGTGGAATCTGCACATGTAGAAACCACTAGATTGGAAGTTCTACTTCAGATGATGTAACTTTTATAAGTCTTAACATGACCGCCTCAAGAGTAACCTGAACATTCATGTGTATACAATGAAAACAACTAAGTCCAGGGCTGTCAAACTCCTGGCCCATGGACTGGATGTGTCACATGCTGGCCACGCTCATGCCCAGTTTACCAAAGGGGGGGAAAGTCCCGATACATCACGTGACACCGCCGTGACATGAGTTTGACATCCCTGCCTTAGTGGATTGCCACTGAGATGAAGTATCTGCCATTGGTTTTGCTAAGCATTGTTAGCATACTTTCCAGAACTCTTTTTGTGGGCATCATGAAATTGACTAAGCTTGTGCAGTAAGTAGCCCCTTATTCAGTTGCTGGATATTCTGAGTAAAACAAAAATGCAGCAGTAGGGGGGACTCTTTGCATGGAGAAGTCTGTACTTCATTTCCTGAATCATTTGGGGGTTGAATTTTTTTATTTTTATAACATATAAAACAACAAATAAAACCATCTTTCAGTTATACAGTGTGTCAGTTTGGTATATATATTGTGCACAATATCTGTAATCCTTTCCTCTTAACTTTACATTCGTATTAGATTCTAATCAACATTTCATATCATATTATCTCATTATCGTACAATCATTAAAAATTTTATTTTATTTCCAGGCTATCTTTAAAAGCAAATCTCAATTCTTACTAAATTATGTTAATAATATACTCATAATATAACTTATTCAAAAATAATTATAATATATCATTACTATTATAATATATTTCAATTCCTTACTCTTCTATCTAGCCATTGATATAATAAATCCCAAATCTTATAATACTCCTTTTCTTCTTGTTTTCTAATTGCTAATGTTAGTCTACTCATTTCTGCACATTCCATTATTTTCTTAATCACCTCCTCCTCCTCCGTTGGAATTTTCTCATTTTTCCAATTTTGAGCAAATACAATTCTAGCTGCAGTTAAAACATTAATAATCAGATATGTTATTTCTTTACTATAATCTTCAGATAAAATCAATAAAAAATATCTCTGGTTTTAAGTCTATATGCTGTTTCACCATTTTTTTCAACCATGTGTGTATTTTAGTCCATTATTTTTTAGCTTCTGCACATGTCCACCACATACGGTAATATGAACCAGGTATCTGATGACATTTCCAATATTTCGCTGATTTAGCCTTAAACATTTGTTGAACTGTAAAATATTCCTGCTTCAAATTGTAAGTTTAAATTAAGTAAGTAAATCAAAGATTCACTGTTTGCTCAAGAAACAAACCAGAACAATGCTCTGACTTGTATATTATAGGTTCTTATGCTAAGGTCTGAAATATATTTTCTCTTTTATTAATGAATGCAGTCCCTTCATAATCAAACCTTTGTGTTTTTATTCAGGAAAAAGCATCGCTTGTCTATCAGAACCAGGAAGAAGGATTTAAATATGTCTGAACTAATCGAACTGGTGAGTGTTTCTAAGACTGGTATTAAAACTTGATTGAACAAATCAACCAATTACTTCTAACCAGTGTGAGATGGAGTGTTTACATTTGTAAAATGATAGCAGTTGTTATTGCTTTTTGATCAGAGCCTTTAATTCTTATATTTATTTTACAGATTGGGAGCTGTTTTCCTGTATGTTGCAATGAAGTTATATCAGTTGTACAAAGAAACAGGATCTTGCTGGTTGCAGCCTCAAAGTTACAGAATATATTTCCCAATGCATTTCTTATATATCTATTAATGGAATGAATAAAATCATAAGAAAAATTCTTTGCAGAATAAAACCTCAATAACAAGAGTTGGATGAACCAGTTCAGCAGATACATATATATTTTAGATACATATATATTTAGTTCTGTTATATATATGTATGTATGTATGTATGTATGTATGTATATATATATATATATATGAACTAAAATATAAATAGCTAGAAAATATCTTTGGGGAAAGGATAGACCATCAAAAAGGCTCTTTTTTTAAGTGACCATTTTTGTAAATCCAAAAGATAAAAACATCTGGAGAAGATTGTTTGATGGAAATTTTATTTCCAGGTCTCTCAAGAAAATCACCAGTCAGATATATACCTGTAGATATTTGAGTGTTACAGTATACATAGAATCTTCATTAATTTTGTAAGCTGATCTTCCCTCTGTAGCATATGGCCATATATAGTGAAACTGTTCAGTTGTTCCTTTGATCAAAGTAGTAGTCCTGATACTTCTTGCCTTCAGAAGTTGTGAGTGCTCCATCACTGGAGGCTTTTAAGAAGAGATTGGACAGCCACTTCACTGAAATGGCATAGGGTTTCCTGCTTGAGCAGAGGGTTAGACTTTAAGACCCTCAAGGTCCCTTCTAACTCTATTATTCTGTATTCTTAATAGTAAATTCGGGCTTTATGGAGAGCATTCCCTGTTATTCTTTACTACAAACCTGCAATCTGTGCAGTCCTGTATTTGTAACATGTTAAATGAAGAGAAATATTTCTTTCTCTACATGTTTCAGTATATCCAGTGAAATACATGAGCCAAGAAGATCTCAGAGGTGCCCTGGGTGTTGCTAAGACTAGTAAGCTCTCTAAGGTAACGTGGCTGTGCTCAGTTTCCAGGCTGCCCCTCTCATTGGCCAAGTAATAACCAATGTAGACTTTTCTAAAAATCACTCTCCAGAAAAGCATGTTGGAACTATTAGTAGCCTCTAGATGGCAATAAAAACTCAACAATATAACCATCCTGCTACATCAGAGCACAGGAAGAAAGACTCCCAACTTTTTAAAAGATATCATAGGATATGCGCCACTAGCCAACTAGCTTATCAGCATGTGGCTCTGGAATAAAACAGCAATATATTCATTTCAGTTTTATATGGGCAAAGAAATTCCCAATTTTATTCTTCTGATATTACATTGCCACTTAAACATCACCTAATATAGGCAGCACAGTGGTAAAAGAATGGATGTATGAGTATGCAGCATTAATGGGAATTGTTGTTTGGTTCAGTGTGGCTTGTCCTGAAAGATGTTGCCCAGAAGAATTCTAAGCTGATCTATCCTGGGCTCAAAAATGCTTCCAAATTAGAATTCTGTCCTACTATTTTTTACTGAATAATTGTTCTAGGATGCTGTCATTTTTATCTCCTTTTACATTCTTGCAAGTGTTAGCAGCAAAGGAGTTGGTTTCCAAGTTCTCTTGATACTGCTGTCAAAAAAGGGTGAACTGTGATTAGAACTTAAGACATTTTCGCTCATGTAGCAGTCCAAAAGCAATCACAAGAAGGCTGTTTTGACTGTTTCTTGCAGAGCTACTCAACAAACCTCTTGGATTTATTTATTTCTTTAAAAAAAAGAAATGTTTTGCATATATGGCCTTGTTAAGCCTCTCGTTTAGCCAGCTGTTGCTTGTCAATGTCCTCTTATTTGGGAATCTATACCTTGACTCATTAGTCTGTTTGGTTTCTTATGCAGACAAAATTGGAGGATGGATTGTCTCCAGAAAGGGAGTCTCTTTCAGATCAAAGTTTACACAAAGGTAAGGTGGCTGGACATGAAGTGCTTTGGATACTTAAAATAGGCTGTGTGTGTAAATAAGTACTCTTTTTGCAAAACACATTGCACAAGGAATCTCATTGACTTGCAACTTCTCTCCCAAATTATTGTTATGATTCAAACATCAGAGCTATCCACATTTTTCCTGCCTCCTTTCTCTTCCCAACGGGTAAATCAGTATCTCAATTTTCTCAGGAGTTTTATTTTTCTCTATATTAAGCCTTCTTCAAAATACAGTGATAGGAATGTGAGCTTCCTTGGAGTTGGTCACTGGAAAACAGCTAGTAACTTGAACTTCCCCTGAATGAACTTTTCCCCTTATATGAGTAGATGTCATTCACTCATATAAGGAAAGCACAATGTTGCAAATTTCCAAGATTTATTTGTGATAAAAATGAGTGTCTTCCTTGTCTAGGCTAGACTAAAGAGTATTAAGTTAAAATTCCTGTGTGTTTGGAAACAGTTACTCTTTTCAGCCTGAATCCATGAAGTTGTTAATGCGAATGAAAAAGGCAGGAACTAAATGAACGTGGGCTTGTCTTAAGGAAGTGTGGATTACAATAACAAATCAAAGATTGCAACAGAATCATATGTAATAGATTTACTTCTGTATAAGCATGCATAGGATTGAGCTACAAGTGGGAATATTTTGCAATGACTAAGCAAGAAAAAATGCCTGGCTCTGCTATCTAGTTGTACATAAACCTCACCTTTACTATGATGGAGGGCATTTTGGTAATAATTTTAGAAATCTCTATGAAGTTGTTGCATATAGGTAGTGCTTGGGTTATGATGGCAATTAAGACTGGAAACATTGTCACTAAGCAAGGTAAAGCATATTATTACAAGCCCATGTTGCTTAGCAACAGCTGTTTCAGCATTTCCCAGTTACCAACATTGAGCAAGGATGGGGGGTTGTTACATGAGGTCCTCACATGATTGCAGCTTTCTGCTGGCTTCCCCACTGACTTTGCTTGTGAAAGGCAAATTATGATCAAGTGACTGGAGCTGCAACAATCAGAATTCTGAGCTGGCTGCAGAGTGCTTGCATCACAATCATGCGATTGTGGAGTACTGCCAGAGGCAGAACTTTGAAGACCCATTGTAACTACCACCCATTCAACACAGCCGCAAGTTTGAAATGGTTGCTGAATGAGTAGTTGTTAAATGAGGACCATCTGGTACTATGCTTCTTACTGAGTTAAAAGCATACTTGACTATGAAAGAAGCTGGGAGCCCCAGTAGAATAGTTTGGTCCATGGCAATGCAAAGAACGTAACATTAAACTAGTTGTACAGATCAACATTCATTTTAGCAGGGAATGTGTGATTCTTCAGAATAGCCAGAAGAGTAATTTTCTGAAAAAAATTGGGCCATCTGAACTTTGATGGATATCTCCTATAATGGGGATTCACATGAATCTTCTCTTAATTGGTTGGGCAGCCTCTGTGCAGTTTCTGTGTGTCCCACAACCATGCCCTTTCTGAAGACTTTTCTCCTGTTTAGCATATAGTATTTCTGCTACTGAGATGGCTTTGGCTTCACTGTATGCCCCAGGACTCAGGAATAGGCAAACCCTTTATTTGCAACTGCAAGACTTGGTGGTGCAGGCTGTTAAATGCCTAGCAGTTAAGTTCCAGCTGCCTGCAATTACTGCAGGCTCGAATCCCACCAGGCTCAAGGTTGACTCAGCCTTCCATCCTCTCGGGGTAGGTAAATTGAGGACCCAGGATTGTTGGGGGCAATAAGCAGGCATATACAATGGAATGAAGGCTATTGCTGAGCGCATTGGGTGGTATCCCAAAAATTGTAAGCCACCCTGAGTCTTCGGAGAAGGGTGGCATATAAATGTAATTTTAAAAAAAAGACAGCTGACAATTGGAATGTGCCTGAGCCTTGACAGAGGATCAAGATTGATTATATCTTCCTGTTGTTTAGCAAGCATTTGTCCTTTCTATTGATGATCATGTATAATCTCTTTATAATGTTTGTAAAGTACAAAACAGTAAGGTGGATTAGAGTTTGTGTTGGGTTTTGTTGTGCTGTTGCAATTAGGGCTTCTTCCCCATGAGCTCTGGAAGTAGAGGGTCCAGAGTGGGCAGGAAGGGACTAGACCTCTCTAAAGAGGCAGTTTTTTGGCCACCTGAATAAAATGTTACTTATCCCTTTGGTTTCTAACTATGACTTTTACTGAGTTGGCTCACATGTCTTGAATCCTGCTGCACTGTGTGGCTGGTTTTTTGGAGAGAGATCTGCTAGAATTTAAATCCAAATGGCCTCTTCTCAGAATCTCTTTGCTCTCTTCCCTTCTCCCCTCCCCACAACTAACCCAAAGCCATTGGGATGCAATTATTCTATATAGTAATAGGAAACAAGATCAGGATAAGTATGTGCTGCTGTGGACCCGGCCATGCAAAGGCTAAGGAGTTGAAAACTAAAACACTGAAGATTAGCAGTTTGAATTATCTCTGTATTAGGAACTGCCCACTGCTTTGGCAGAGCTTCAGACTCCCCCATTTAATCTCCCTAAGGGCCTTTCTCTCTTTGTTTCTTAGCATCATACAAACATCTTCTGGCAACATCTTTTTTCTGCCACAATGCCTTAGCTCAAGCTTGAGATAGCCTCTTTGTAGTTAGCTGTACTGGAACTAACACTTTGTTTTTATTTTTTTATTTTATTTTTTTATTTTATTTGTCAATCGCTTACAAGATAATAGGTATACGTATAAACACGAGTAAGAATACAGGAAATAGGTATGAACAAATGGGGACAATAGGACAGGGACGGGAGGCATGATGGTGCACTTATGCACTCCCTTTTCAGACCTCTTAGGAATGGGGTGAGGTCAATAGTGGATAGTCTAAGGTTAAAGGAGTGGGGGTTAGAGGATGTAACAAGAGAGTCAGGTAGTGCATTCCAGGCAATGACCACTCTGTTGCTGAAGTCATACTTTCTGCAATCAAGGTTGGAGCAGTTTACATTGAGTTTGTATCTGTTGTGTGCTCTTGTATTGTTGTGGTTGAAGCTGAAGCCAGCAGCAACCAGTGGCAGTTTAAGGGTGAGGGCAATGCGTCATGCTTCCTGTTTGTCTTCTAGGGATGGCCCATAGAAGGCAGGATGGCCCATCACCTATTTGTCATTTAGGCTGGTATTTCATATGCTTCCTCCCCTCAAGCCCAGGCTGCTGTCCTATAGATCCTTTTTCTTCTGGAGGGAGATAGAACAAGGGAGAACTACCAGGTGCTTCCTACTTAAAGCTCCTCAGAACAGCTGGGCAGCTAGTATATGGTGTGGAAAGGTTGCATCACAAGACTGCTTTATCAGATAGCATCTTCACACACATACACAGGCTTTTGGGTGGCTTTCTTGGGAAACAAAACAGCTGATTGGTGAGCTATAACAAGGAAAAGCAGTTTCTCCTGTTTCATCATGCAATATACCCAACGACCTACAAACCTAGTTAGTATTTGATTTGTGTGGTAAAGGAGGTCAATTAGTGAGGAAGGAGTGTTGGTTTAGTGGTCTTTTGAAAATCCACTGAATCCATGTTAAAACAAGCCCAGCCAGCAGCTGATAGGCTGAAGAAGCTGTCTATTAAACACCAAAACCATTCTTGCTTTACAAACAGCCCTGACACTACATATGTCAACTATCCAATGCATGTAGCTCTATCAGAGTATGATAGCTGGCAAAACTGAGGGGTCTACCCATTTGCCAAACCATCCACTAATCACAGCAGTGCTGTGATGTTTCCTTCTGGCTGGTGATAGTGATATTAGGAAAAGGGGAGGGAAGGAAAACCACATTTTAACCAACAGCTGCACTCAACGTGCTCTGGCACACCCAAGACACTGTTATCTGGCAATAAGTCAGAACCTTAGAGGAAGATAAAGAGGGGCAGTGGAGAGAGTAGATTTTAGGCTGCTCTAGTTCTTTTAGCTCAAGGATGAGCAGAGAGCAATTTAAGAGCTCTGTGGAGAAAAGCTTTCTGAAAGATCACCAAGAATAATTGGTGACCCAGAGGGTTTGGGTGATGCTTCCCCAAAGTGATTCCTTTTATTGGCTTCTAAAATAAATGTTGGTTGTGTTGGACTTGTATGACATTTCACTTTCCACAGGAGCGTGAGAAAGAATTGTTTTCCCTCCTTGCCGTTGGCCAGCATTGCAGGCCAGCAGTGAAAGGGGAAATTTACTTTCCTGCTGAAACAATAGCTTTTCATCCGCGAATAGCCTTATGCCTTCAAGGCAATGCTCCACAGAGATATATATCCTTCCCTTCCAGATCTGAACTGGGTGTTCAGTTTATACGCTTGCCAACTTTTGGAAAATAAGAAAGTATGATCTTTAGGAGCTTTCCTCCACCATTGTTGCTTGAAGCAAAACTCCTACATAAACAAGGTGTGTGTGTGTGTGTGTGTGTGTTCATATTTTTAATGGAAATTAAAGGCAAACACGTTTGAAAGCACACTCACATCTCTAGGCTACTCATTGGTATGATCTAAAAATGAAGGCATCTCCTGTTAAAGCTGGCAAGGGAAAAAAAATCAAATTAATTCAAAAGAAAGGAAGCTGAACCAGAGCCACGAAATAGGTGACCTATGTAAATAAACAGATCTGAACTATTTTATTTATAATTGGACTTTAGATTAACTTTATTTATAATTGGATTTTAGATTAACTTTTCTGTATCCTTATTGCTATATGAAATGCTTAACTTTGCAGCTCAGGTTTTACAATGCTGTGGTGCAGGAGGCAGACTAGGTCATGCCCACCATGGCCATGCCCACCCAGCAACTGGGCAAAGTACCAGTTGCTAAATTTTTTGAAGCCCACCCCTGCTTACAACCATTTGTTTAGCGACTGTTTGAAGTTACAGCCGCACTGAAAAAAGTGACTTAAGACTATTTTTCATTGTATGACTATGTTACAGGATCCCCACCATCACGAGATCAAAATTCGGACCCTTTGCAACTGGCATGTATTTGTAATGACTGCAGTGTCCTGGGGTCTCCTGATCACCTTTTGCAACCTTCTGATAAGCAAAGTCAATGGGGAAGCTAACTTAACAACTGTCTTGTTTAGCAACAGAAATTTCGGGCTTAATTGTGATAATAAGTCAAGGACTTATGCTCATCACCTTTAAAGCCCTTTATGACATGGGTCCAGAGTGCCTGAGGAACCTCCTTATCCCTACGGAACTAACCTCATTTTAGCAGAAAGGGCTTATTTTAGATCCCATCAGCCACAGAATTTAACTTTTAATCTTTTTATCCTCATTTTAATAGAGTTTTAAAGCACTTTTTAACTTTTGATTATATTGTAAGCTTCCCAGAGCTGTTGTGAGATGGGTGAGTTATTTAAATGAATAAATAAGGTAATTTTCTTTAACTGTGTCCTTATACTGGGCATAGGGATGATCTGGATGTGAACTTAAGTGGGATTGTCTGTCAAGCATTCTTCTTAACACCTTTAGGCCTTGACCACATGGCATGGCATTATCCTCCCTCTCCCCCACCCTTCCCCAGTTTGGTATTTCAGCAGTACACTAAACGAGAGGCCACCTCTTGAATCCCTAGTACCACCATTAGCCAGCTTTGTTTCCTGACTCTTGACTAATGGCAGAACTGATCCTGAGAGTTGCAGTCCTTTATGGAAAAACACCTGACACTCTCGCACAGGGTGTCAAACTCAAGGCCCAGGGGCCAGATCCGGCCCGCGGGGTGCTTAGATTTGGCCCGCAAGGCCTCCCTGGAAACAACGAAGGAGCGGCCTGCAGTGCCTCTGCCAGTGAAAATGGAGCTTGGGAGGGCTGTGTGGAGCCCTCCTGAGCTCCGTTTTCGGCTGCGATGACTCTGCAACACTCTGCCAGCGAAAACAGAGCTCGGTTTTTGGAAGCAGAGCCACCACAGGTGCCTCCGATATGATGACATTGAGCCAGCCACGCCCACCCTGGACTTCCCCCACCACTGCTGAGGTCAAGCACAACCCTGATGCGGCCCTCAAATCCAAGTTTGTCACCCTTGCTGTAGCATGTCAAACACTTTGTTAGTAGTAGAAGGAGAGTTTCAAAATCTGTCCTTGGCTTAATGTTGCTAGAGAAAAAAGTCATCGAGGAGGAAGAAGATGGTTTACTCCTTTGGTGAGCCTTTCTAATCAGTTGGAATTTGGGAACTGATTTATGTCTCTAACCCTTTGATTAGATCTGAGCTGTGGGTTTATAACTCTGGCTCAATATCCTGAAGTCCTGTATTTGAACATTGTGTGAGCCAGAAGTAGAAAAATTAAGTAGTGCCCCTTTCTCAGGCAAAGGAGAAGAATACAACCTAACCCTATGCATTACTTGAGAGAAACTCTTGCTTTTACTGAGGTTATCCTTTAACACCTATGTGTGAAACTGGCAGTTGAATGTTCATTTACTGCAGTTTAATAACATCCTAATTATTCTGTCTGATGCATCTGCCTTGTTCTGCTTATCTATTATTTTATTTATTGCATTTCCATTCACCTTCTCTAAAAGTTCAAGGCAGAATGCTTGGATATCTCCCACAACGTTATCTCTATGAGTAGAATAGGTTAAGGGAGTATAACTAACTAAACTCAATTATCAGCCAGAGAATTGTGGATGATGTTTTTCCAGGAAAGATTGTTGTCCCACAGGGGATCTGAAAGCAATTTTAAAAAGCAAAGTTTTACAATGTATAATATGTTATTTCCTCATCCTGTAGAGTTTAAAACTGTGCCTTTCAAAAGCAGCCTAACCCAACCCATTTCTCCAGCTGCTTCCCTATGCTGGAAGTCAGAACTGTTTGCTGCCCAATCTCTCATGAACTCTAAAATTAGTTTGCCACCTTAGGTGCAGTAAAGAATCCAAATCCATCACTAGTTTTGAAATTAGATTAATCTTCCAGTTCAAATATTGTGGAATATACAAAGTCCCTTCCTTCCTTCCTTCCTTCCTTCCTTCCTTCCTTCCTTCCTTCCTTCCTTCCTTCCTTCCTTCCTTCCTTCCTTCCTCCCTCCCTCCCTCCCTCCCTCCCTCCCTCCCTCCTTCTCTTTCTTTTCCTTCCTTCCTTCTTTTCTTTTCTTTCTGGATAGAAAGAGTTAATGTTCTACTCCAGGGCTGTGCATGTTTCTTTCTTTGCTACTGTTTCCCCAGAGACTTCTACATGTCCAGTGTAACTTAACACCAAACTGCTGTTGGCTAAACAGCACAAGGCCTATGAGACCTGAATTGCAGCCAGCTCAATTCCCAGCCTTAAACTACAAGCATGGACAGCTACTTTGCAGCAGGGCTGAATCCCCAACTCCTTGTTCTGCCTGTGAGCAGGGCAGGGAATGGGAGAGAAGTAGGAGACAGGGTGGCTCCAAAGCCTGAAACTGTAGCGTGT
Organism: Naja naja; assembly: GCA_009733165.1. Classification (NCBI taxonomy): domain Eukaryota; kingdom Metazoa; phylum Chordata; class Lepidosauria; order Squamata; family Elapidae; genus Naja; species Naja naja. Next base: position 30,119,475 of record CM019148.1, on the reverse strand, counting down.
CATTTGTGGGATTTCAGATGTGGGGTGGACTCTATCAGTCTGTTTGTGTGTGCGTGTATGTGTGCGCGCGCGCTTGTGTGGATTTGGACACCCAAGGCACAAAGCTCTGCCAAGTCTGATGAGTCATTGTGGTTTTCTTTGCAACTTGGCTGAGAAGACACCAGGTTATTGGGAGAGTTAAAACGGCAACAAATTTAGGGCAAATGGTCCTGGCTTGGACCAGGTGTTGTGTATTGACATGACTTCCCCGCCCTGGCTGCAGAGCAGGAATGAAGACTTGGCACAATGCACAGCTCACCCCTTTTAACTGAAGAAGAGGGAGTGCAAGTAAAACCAAACATCCCACTTGCCGCAGGAAAATGAAAAAAAAGACATTGCCATAAAGAAATATAAAGGATACCAGTTGGAGTGCAAATAGCAGAAAGAGGGAAAGAAGACAGGCTGATACTTGTGATCCTAAAAACGGGAGAGGCAGGATTCATATGGAAGGGCTAGATGGAGCTGCGTTGTGGGGACTGTTCCAGAAAGGAGTCAGGAAGGAACGGAAGCAGGAAGTCAAAGTCAAGGAACAGATTGAGAAAGGGAACTGAGGGAGATTCAAAAACTGGCACCTAAGAGCAAGGCAGGGGTCAGAGCTGAGGTCAAACCAAGAAGAAAGGACACCCAGAAGCAAACCTGCTTGGAAAGATTTTGTTGCTCAGCAAAGCTAATTCATGCTGGAAGCCCTTTAGGGAGTCTGACCTGTCCAGAAAATCCATGGGCCAAACTGGAGAAGAGTTGAGGGCTGGCTGGGAGCTGATGAGATTTAACAGTGCGTTACTCTTCCCTTAAGCTCTAACCCTCGCAGCATAGGGAAGTTACAGATTCAGAAGTTTCCGGTTTGAATCCAAACAGTTCCTGACATATACAGATTTGTGCTTTATTTTGGCAGATTAAACCTTTGGAGAAAAGACGATGATGGGGAAGAAAGATTGATAAAATAACAAACAGCATGGGAAAAATGTTCAAAGATAACTTTATTAGGCATGGGCAGTAAAGGAGAAGACTGGAAAGTATGCTTCAACTTTCATAGAACAAGGGATTGAGGTGACAGAGATGCAACGAAGAAAGGGCTGGTTTGTGCACAAAGGGCATTACGCCAGTGTGTGTTGTTTATTGTTTATTTATTAAATTTAAATCCCCCAGGAGTGGGATTCTACTGGTTTGACCCGGTTCGGGTGAACTGGTAGCTCCGAGGATCAGCTGGGAGAGAACCAGTTCAGTTTGCTCCGACAATCAGCTGTTGGGCCCATCCACCCGCCTGGGCTCTAGGCTGTGTTTTATGTCCTGTTTTTCAAGCTCAGCTGATTCGCGGCACAGCAGATTGCTGCGCGTCAGCTGTTTAACACACAGGGATTGCTGGAGAAGGCCATTAGCAAATGCTCTGCATGCGTGCACTCACCAAACGGGTTGTTACATGGGTTGAATCACACCCCTGAATTCCCCCCATCTTATTGTTTGGGCAACTCTGGGTGGCTTGTATTGTTGATGTTGGTTTTACAGATTTTGTGAATCCAACTGTGGATTATCAACAGTGGTTTTATGGTTTAGCAGTATATATGAGAGCCAGTTTGGTGTAGGGGTTAAAGCACCAGGATAGAAAGCGGAAGGCCATGTGTTCTAGTCCCATCTTAGGCTTGAAGCCAGCTGGGTTGACCTTTGTGAGTTGCTCTCTCTCAGCCCCAGGAAGGAGGCATCTGCAAGCCACTTCCGCAAAGCTCTGCCAAGAAAACTGCAGGGACTTGGCCAGGCAGTTTCCATCAGTCAAGATTAACCTGAAAGTACTAAAAAAAGAGAAACTCAACAAATTGTAATGTGGTGAAAAACTATGGTTAAAATACATTGTAGCCTAGAGCAATATGTGGACATTTCCCATGTCTTGTAGCTGTTTGTGCATAATTAATTGATAAAAATCAGGTTGTGCTTTATCCGGTATACATGGACATAAACATCATTTTGAATGATTAAATTTTGTTTAATTCTTAAGATCTAAAATCTAGAAGAGGAGTGGGTCTCTTTATTTTGAAGCTTGCTGGAAGAGAGGGATTAGTTCAAACTCATTCAGAAGAAGGGTGGGATTTGCACCTGTATCTACCAATACTATAGTGCAGAGGTCTCCAACCCCCAGTATGTGCACCAGCACCAGGCTGCGGCATGCCAGAAACCAGGCCATGTGAAACCCCATCTGTGGGATGCAGGCAGCACACTAAATAATGCCCCCTCCAGTCTGTAGAAAAACCTCTCTACACAGAACGGGTCTCTGGTCGCACAAAGGTTGGGGGCCACTGCTAGAGTGTGTACATTATCAGAGTGCTTAGCCATTGGACCAAGGGAACCTAAGCAATACAACTTATAGGTTTCGGTTCTTGCAGCATTAAAGCAAATTTGCAGCAGACATTTTCCTTCAGAAATGTTTTACAGTCAGGAGAAAGGGACATTTAGTGAGCAGGCAAGAGGGGAGAAGAAGAAGATGTTGGCCAGTTGGCACAACTACTTCTTGGCTTTCAAGGAAGCCTCTGAGACTCTTGGCCTCTCTGCCTTCCTTCCGTCATGGAAATCCGTCTCCTGTTTATATTCTTAATAACAGGCTGGGTTAATCAGATGGTGGGAATCTATTTCTTTTGTGTTCCCCTCTTTAAACTTATTAAGATGGTTTGTGAATTCTAGAGTTAGTGAATTCTCATTCTGCTGCGCAGCAAGTAGTTCTAGATTTTAACAGCCTTGCTCTCCCAAATTTTATCATTTGTGCACAGAGTATATTATTAAGTAAATGATTAGGCACAAGTCCTAAAGGTGAGGGACAGACCATCATTACCAACAGAATTTGTGTAGCTGTTATTCATTTCAGTGGTGAAAGTTAAGAGATAGGATTTGGTCCCCTGCTAAATTAGGAAAGGTTTTTTTTGATATATATACTTGTTTTGTCTTGGCAATTAACTTTAAAAAAAACTATTCAAATGGCCAATTCTAAGAGGTGTACAAGTTTTAAAAAGTACAAAAACAAAACAGCATTATACAGTATAATATTGTGATAGAATAAGATGCTCTGATTGGAAGAGAATTCTAACGTTTGTCTGTTGTCCAAACCCTACAAATCCTGCCTAATTATGATGCCGAGGAATGGGCCCAATTGCCTTTTTATAAAAACAGATTAAAGGACAGATCTTCCAGGTAATGGGGGAGGTTGTTGGACGTAGCTGGTGTTGTATTTGTGTTATGCGGACTTTGTGTCACTTTGTGTCACTTTGGAGGAGGAATCTGCAGTTGAAGATCTGACAGAAGCAATCTGGTTAAATACAGATTAAATACATTAAATATATTAAGATATTAAATATATCAATATATTAATGTATTAAATTAATATATTAAATGTAGATTAAATAGTAAATACAGATTAAATCTGGCTCAAAAACAGTAACACTGAGAGGGACTTTGGAGTCCTAATGGACGATCACTTGAATATGAGCCAGCAATGTGTGGCAGCAGCCAAAAAAGCTAATATAATCCTTGGTTGTATAAACAGAGGCATAGAATCAAAATCATGTGTAGTAGTAGTACCACTTTGTAAAACCTGAGTAAGACCACACCTGAAATACTGCATCCAGTTTTGGTTACCACGTTACAAAAAAGATGTTCAGACTTTGGGGGAGAAATGCAGAGAAGAGCAACTAAATGATTAAGGGGCTGGAAACTAAAACTTATGAAGAATGGTTGCAAGAACTGGTATGGCTAGTCTAGAGAAGAGAAGGACTGGGGTGACATGATAGCAGTATTTCAAAATTTGAGGGGCTGCCACAAAGAAGAGGGGGTCTACTTATTTTCCAAAGCATCAGAAAGCAAGACAAACTAGAATATTTCCAAGATCCCTTTCAGCTCTATTCTGACTGATTGAAGGTTCAAAAGGGGAGATCTGCAGAAGGAGCTGGTTGATGAGAGAGACTGCAATACTTGGAGGAGGAAAATGGGAGTGAAATGAGGAAAGCTTGACTAAGGGGCAGGAATTACAAGGAGCCCAGGAAAGAGCTATTTTTTTCTTCCTCCTCTGTAGGCTAAAAAGCAGGCTTGAACGAAGGTATTAAAGCTGCCAAATGAAATGAGCATATCAAAGTAGTGTTAGACAGACCCACGTGAATCAAGAAAGGTGAGACAGTTAAGAAACTATCAAAAATTCCATATTGAAATGCCTGCCTAGTTTGTTCAGCTAATACCATTATATATTTTAGAAATAAACACAAAGCACAAGTGGGAAAAGGACTTTTGGCTTTGGTTTGTTTGCATGGTGTCCTATATTTGTCCGTGGAAAGAAGCCCAGAAAAAACAAATCTTTTCCAGTCAACTAAGAAGTCGGATTTGGAGGAGAGAGAAGAATCCATACACACAAAGAAAACAAAATGAAGAAAAAAAGTAGAAAGTAAGAAAGATGATCTTGATAGAAATGTGCAAGAACCATTACCTAGGCAAAAGGGATTGAAATGGGTTTTTTTAAAGCCCAGAGCAACAAGTTACATGCCTCCTTGATTCACTGGAGTATAAGAAAAAGGAGGAAGTAAAGCCAGACAGACTTGCAAAATTTTGTTATAGCCAATCTCAAGAAAAGTAGCTTAGCCTTCTGGTCTACCAAATAGAGCTAACAACAAAAGACATTCAAGTATAAAGTTTGAATGGACTTTTCAAGTCTTATTTTAATAAAAGGTGTTTGTATAGGAGGGTGAGGTATCCTGATTAATAAACCTATAAATATCAAAGTTAAATATTTTCTTAGTCTGTTTACCAAATCATCCAAAGTGTCACATGGATATCTAGAAGGTTCCTGGTGCTGAAAATGAATAAAAGACAGACCTGTTATGAGGAAGTTGTTGGACATTGCTAATGTTACATTTGTGTTGTGTGGACTGGAGGTGCGATATGAATCTGGAACGTGGAAGTGTTAAACACCCCCTCCCAATCTTTCTGCAATGAGCCCCCTCTCAAGATGGCCTCCACCTGGCTATTTGTTTACAAGACTGGCTCTTCACTGAGGCATTCAGTGTGAGAACTTGAGATCCGTCCTTTATCACGTTTGCCATCTTTTATCCTTATTTTTTTAATGCTTTAGTGATTTTATTATAATTTCTTTGATGTTGCCTCCCAGAGTCATTGAGAGTTGGCCTATATACACTCTAGAAATTCCAAGTTCATATAAAGGCATTTCAAATACATGTTGGAAATGCGAACAACAAGAAGGGACATTATACCATGCTTGGTGGATGTGTAAAAAAAAAACCTAAAAAATTCTGGATTCAAATGCATACATCCAGAGGTTTTACAGATTAATATATAATTGATACAATTGGGATTGATGGGCAAACAGTTGGAAAAAGCCATGGAATTTTGTTTTCTTATCTGATAACAGCTGCAAGATTATTGTATGCACAAAGAGGGAAAGATTTACAAATACCTACAATGGAGGAATGGTTGGTGAAGATGGAATTCACTGTGATGGCCATTTGATTTATTTAATTAGAAAAAAAGACAATATCCACATTTATTGCTGACTGGAAACCTCTTACAGATGTGTAAAACAAAAAAAAATAACTTGTGATTTATGGTTTTTATATTAGATAGGATAGATTATAGAAAGAAGAGAAACATGTAACTTTATAGAAGGAAGTTAATTTTGTAATTTTACTTATAATTAATTGCTCTAGGGAAAATCAGAAGCCACAGTGTCTTTTTTGGGGTTCCGGGTTGAGCCTTCTCGCTAACAGGCGGCGGTTTGCGATTGTCTGCGACCGCAGCCCGGCTCTTGCATTGGAGAGCTCCGATCCTTACGGTTCGGGGCTGAAGCTGCCTCGGAGGGGCGGAGAAAGGGAAAGCTCCCAGCCAGAGTGAGGGGAGCCGCATCTCCCCTCTTTTGGGTCTGGTCTTTTCCCTCCGAAGATGACAAGAAGCGGTGGTCAATATGGCCACCTCGAAGAGAAGGTCTCAACTGGACTAAGATCGGTGCAGGAGGAAAGAAAGAAGTTGACAGCAGAGGAACCGAGTATCGGATGGTAAGATCAACAAAGGCACCCGGGATTAAGATAAAGATGAGTTTTTAAAAAAGAAGAAGAAGCGGCACAGTGTCAAGTGAAGGAAAAATAATAAGTAAAATATCTTTGATAGCTATAAGGGCTTGAACCGGAAAGGAAGAAGCCGGCGTAAGAACTTAAGTTTGGGCTCGAAAAATCCTGAATATTAAAATAAAAGGAAAGGGAGAAGATTCGTGTAACAGAAAGTGCCACTTTGTGGATAAAAATTGGAATTTAAAGAAGAAGGAAAATATCTTGTTCCTTTGTGAATTGGAGTTGTTACAATTTTAAAGAGACACTGAAACAAAAACAAGACCCATAGAAGGTGAAAGTTTGAATTAAAATAAAAGACAGACTGCTGGATTAGTTGGTGATATTGATATAGACTCTGGACTTGGGCTAAGATCTTAGAAAATTTAAAGAAGAAATAAGGAAAATAAAACTTTGGTGGCCATCCAAGGAATTAAAATGGAATTTAAAAGTATGAAAGAACTGCTACAGGAAGTGACTGAACTAATTTGGCTCGTTGCAGAAGACATGGGCATGGAAATGCGAACAAAGAACAAGAAGAAGGAATCTTGGAAAGGAGGAGCCAGCACAAGGGAAAGCCATTTTAAAGAGACAATTAACACAAAGATTAATACAAATAAAAGGGAAAGGAAGGGTGGTTAAAAAATGAAACCTAAGAAAGTAATTAAAAGGGGAACATTTATGAAATTAGGCATGCTAGAAAGGTCCAGAAGAAAAGGGAGCAGAAAGGCAAAGAAGAGAGGGGATTCAAATTGGATGGAGAAGGGATATAGCAGGATAAAAGGAGGAGAGGAACAAGAAACAAGAGCAGAAGATAGAAATACGGGAATTATATAATGAAGAAAGAAACCTTACATAGAGATAATGGTTAATGTATTAAGAAGGGGGTTCTGCATGGAGAAGAGGGGTAATAAGAATATTTAATCATAAAATGTAAAACAATAGAGGGGTTACTGACAATTTTTATTAGATGAAGGTTACACTTTTACTTTTTATTTATAAAAGAAAGGTAAATGTTGATTAGATAAATTGAATTAACTGAAATGATTTTTGAAGATGTTTAAAACCAGATTTGTCAGTAACCAAGGTTAGTTATTTTTTACTATTATTTTGGAACTATAAACAAACTTTAGGGGGATATGTGTTGCAGAACCCGATTGAAAAGAGGTATAATGTTATGTAGCTTTTCTTTTCTCTCTTTTCTTTTATTCTATCTTTTGCTTTAAAGGGAATGATTATCACTATGTTAATATGTTAACCACTGAGGTGCCACTTTCAAAGTAGTAAAGGGGGGCAAGTCTAGGTTTTCTTTTATTCTTTTTGTGTTAAAGCTTGTATTGATTTAGAATTGTGGAGAGAATATGTGATGAAAGGGCAAATCTGACGGATAAAAGAAATATGTAAACGATAAAAGAGTATTAACAATGTGAAGATAGTTAAAGGATAGATATGGATAAACTTTATTTTCTATATGATGGGCAAACATATTGTTATTTTTAAGATATATAAACGTTTAAAAATATTTACAACTAATTTGAAATGAAATGGGGGGTTATACAGATTGAGATTAAGATTTGAGACTAGGATTAATTTGTTTGGCCCTTCATTTGCCAAAAAATGGAATGGAAGTAAAAATGGGATAAAATAGGAAGTTAAATGTCAAAAATGAATATAGAACTATTGTCATATTTGCATGTAAAAGTGATGACCCGGGAATATGCTGTCTACTGAAAAGAGCCTTATTTGAACCGTTAAAAATTGAATAAAACTTGTTTTAAAAAAAGAAGCAACAGTGTCTTTTTTCTTTCTTTTCTATTTTGCTTTTATTTTTTTCTTTCTTGCACTTTTAACTTTCTCTTTGATTTTATCTTTTTTTTCTTTCTTTATATTAGTTTGTATTATTAGTTTTTAATGTTCTTTCATAAAACTTTTAATAAAATGATAACGCTGGGTAACATATACATTTAATATATTTGTGTTATTATTAAAAATAAAACAGCATTTTGTAAAGTCTCAGATGCTGTATGAAGACATGTTTTCTGACATGACCTTTTGCCACAGTATCTGTTTTTTAGGACACTTTTCATTAGAAACCCAGGTGCTACAAAATTCTTTAACCTTTTTTTTTAAGCCACCTGTGATTTCTAACATAAATAAGCATATGAATTTTTTTTGTATCTTACTGTTTAAGATATTTTTTTTGTGAAATGCAACTAGCTACTGGGTTATCCTGTTTCGCCTCCCATAATAGTTTTACCACTTTGGGAAGAAGGACACATTTGACGTTTGTGGAGCAAAATACAGAGAAATGCTTGCCGCCTTTGATGTACTGGGTGTGTGTGTGTGAAATCTAAGTGTTAAGTAACTAGAGACAGAATGACAGTAGAAGAGTTTTGCTATGCTTTTAAGTTTTCACTGTTTCACATATAAAAAACAAAGGACAATATTACTATCAAAGATAGAAAACATCAAGATACTGTTCCAGCAAAAGTGAGGCACGGTAGAATCTTCTCAAATGTTGTGTTGACTTAAGGAAATGTCAAATTCTGATTTTTATCGGAGCTGCTGGACTGGATCAGAGGGTTAAGCTTTCCCGTTTCACTATTTCCCTACTCCACCCCACACCCTCCACCCCAGGCCAGCTGCTGTAAGCTTGGGGGGTGGGGGGAAGGGAGGAATACAGGAACAGCCTTTAAAGTCTTACTGGTTCAAGGACAGCCTGCTAGACACAAATGCTCTTAGTTATTTTATCTTTAGGAGAGGAAACCTGCTCAGCAAGTCTCTTGACAGCTTCTGCAGACAGTGTTGAAACCTGCTCTTTCGCTTAAGTACTTAACAAAAGGAACAAACTCATTACAAGTGCTGGCATTCAGCCCAAAGTGCTTGGCCGCTGTGGTGCAGGGAGAATTGACAACCTACAAAAGGTGCCCAGATTCTGCCCTGTGCTAATTCTTTTGCATGCCTCCTGAAGCATGTGTTAACTGGCACAGAAGCAAAATGTAGACAAGGCCCCTCTCAAGTCATGTGGCTTGCCTCACTGGATTTTAATCCCCCCATCAAAAGCCCCTTAAAACAGAGTTTGGCTCCTTATCATGCTGTTGCTCTTCTCAATGGGAGAAAAGGTATACAATACTTTACATTAATACATTAATTGTTTCTCTCTTGATCTGAGGTTCCTTTCTACAGGTTTGTTCTGTGCCTCAGTTTCCTGGATGATTCTCATCACAACAGCTCTTCTGCTTTAATTATTTTTCCCTTTAAGGGCCATTGTACATACTCCCTATCAGTGGTGGGATTCAATTTTTTTTACTACTGGTTCTGTGGGCATGGCTTGGTGAGCGTGGCAGGGAAGGATACTGCAAAATCTCCAGTCAGAGGTGGTATTTGCCAGTTCTCCGAACTACTCAAAATTTCCGCTACCGGTTCTCCAGAACTGGTCAGAACCTGCTGAATACCATCTCTGCTCCCTATGCATTGCTAGGTGTTTATAGGTGCCTAAACAGAAAGTCTGATCTTGATAGTAGCTAAATGACATAGAAAGAGGAAGACTGGTATCGATTTGAAGATGGATTGTTTATTTGTTTTGATGTTGTAATCTCCATAAATTCCTGGTAATTTCTATCTTAAAATAAACATGTAAAACCCATTTAAATAATCCAAAAATAATTACATAAAACAGTATGATAAGAATGTAAACAAGATTTAAAATAAAAATAAAACAAGAGTTGGTGGCTATTTCTATATCTGTCTCTCACCATTGATCCTGTTGCCTCTTCTCCTGTCTTACTCCTCTGGTGACATTGATAGGCAGCGTTGTAATAATATAATTTCCATCCTGGTCAATTTCAGGCTCTTTGTGCCAACCTCAAACTTTTCCTTATAACTTCCTTCTTCCTCAGCATTCCATCCTTTTCTCATGTATTATCAGCCTATCAACATAGTCTATATCCTCATTCCTCTTCTCTATCCGGTTCTCTAACAGAATCCATATAAATCCATCCCAACTGACTTCAAGCCTAAAAATCTAAATCTTATACTCGGGGACTTGTCAATCTTTTGAGAGATGCTCTTAGAAATTACAGCTTGCTGACACTTTGTAGTAGGAAGTCGGCTCTCATTCACTTTACTGCTCCTTCTTTGTACTTTGCCCATGCCATATCCTGAAGCTTTTCTCATTCATGGCAGCAGGTCTTCTGGAGCTTATCCTACTGGATAGTCTAACAAGATTTTATTAATTTGGTCTGGTCTCTTGAGTGTGTTTATCAGAGCCATGTATGCTGACTGGGTTTGTTGCAGGAGAGATCGATCCTCTGGGACAGAGGACAGTGCACTTCTAATGTGTATTAAATTGCCTAACCCATCTTCTGTAAAAGCATCTCAAGCAATGTATAATTAAAGTAATATTTTTCTGTACAGGTAACACTTTGCCTAGTCACCAAGCACAGGAGCAATCAAATGGATTTTCTTCAGAGCTTCAGCAAGGAAATGCAGACTCTCCAAAATATACACAGGTAGTTAACTCAAGCCAACAAATGGTGGAGAAACTGAACACGAACCAACGAAGAAACTTGAGTCCACAAGCACCAGGTTCCAACGTACCATCCCCAAGCCCACTGCAGTTCAGGAAACTCCCAGTGACTCCCAAAGAGGCCTACCTATCTAGAATATTACCACCAACTCAGAACCTAGACAACCTAGTTTACGAAAGCATTGGTATTAAAGAACAGGAATTATATAGCAAGGATTGGCTGGAAGGAAGGACAGGCTGTCAGATGGTGTCTAGTGATAATTCGATCTGTTCCACAACCCATGGAGTTGGAGCAGGGTCTGTGGTACTTGGTGGGAAAGATTCTGAAGTTGCAGGATCCAACAACATGCCTGTGCAGTTGTCTCCAGCTCAACCATGCCAGGAGTCACATGGCCAGTTGCAGGAAATGGCACCTGAGAAAGAGGCCCCTCAGGCTCAGCTTGAGTCTGACTCCAGGAGACTAAGTGCCATGTATGCTCGAGTGTGCAAGCGAACCAAGGCATCTCAGCCAGTGCAACCTGAAAATCGTGATGAGCCTAAGGAACAAGAAGAGGAAGAACCTCCACCCATTCCAGAAAAATGTTTTGAGCACATCTATGAAAGCCTGAATGTCGATAGTGAGATGCAGGATGGGGGCTTGTAGGTGCAACGCTTTCTAAACTGGAAGGTATACTGTATGTTCTAATCTATATGGGCAACTATCCATTATGCAGAAAAGTCAATTATGTACATTCATATGGTGTTCATAAATCTCTGGGGTATATAGGTGCTAGTGAAGAGTTGGCTGAAATTTTAAGTTTTTTTTTTTAAACTTCAAACTGTTACAATGTTCCATCTTCCCAAAAATCCTGGTCCTGGAAAGTTCTACCCTTTTCTTCCATTTCCGTAGCAAACGTATTTTTCCCCTTCTGACATCAATTTTGACTTCCCTGGGCCTTTTCTCATTGCCTGGCCAACTTGGAAGTGCTCTTCTGGCAACGGGAGGGCCAATGTGAGCCAGCAAGATGGTGGTCACCAAAAAGATAGAGGTCTTTAGATTTGAAAAACTAAGATTTCAGCTGGTTATGAAAAGTAGTAAATATGTACTTGGATATAAACAAACTCTGAAAATGATTCAGCGGGGCAAAGCCAAGTTAGTTAACCTAATCAATTACTGTCCTGCTTTGAGAAAGTCAGAAATTGAGTACTATGCTATGTTGGCCAAAACTGTTGTGCATAACTACAGTGGCAACAATATTGAACAACTTGTGGGAAGTAGTGATGTCACTAGAGGCATGCCAGAACAAAACAGTGAGAAGTAAAATTAATAAACTTAGATTCTGTATAATAAAACTGCCTATAAATCTAAAACAAAATCCTGATTTCCCTGGGAAAAGGGGCTAAAACCAGTTTATTTTTGTGGTGCGTAGATGATGTTCATCTTATGATAATACCCCTGAACTCATTTCAACCCCTAATTTGATGGATGTGGAAAGAGTTTTTTAAAAGAAAGCTGACAAGGACTGAACAATTATGTGCATAACTGACTTATGTTCTTGACTCACCTGTCTTTCATCTTGCAATTAAAGAAACAGTAGCAGGATTGTTATCAGTAGTGGGTGGCACTTACAGCTTCATAGAAAGCAAGAGTGATCTATACATCCAAGATGGGAAGCAGTCAATTTCAGGTTTTTTAGCAGCTTGGTACTTTCTGTGACTACAACCCTCTATCATTTCCACAAGGGAAGATGCTGTGAAGGATATCGAGGTTCCCAAGACTCTTATGATACTGCACTTCCCAAAATCTGGGTCCTTTCTTGGAGAATACACTGGGAATTACAGCTTTTATAATCTCAAACCTTCCATAATCTGTAAACGTAACCCAGATGATGGCACTGGCATACAGAACACCCAAAACACTAGGATTGGGAAAAGTCGTTTTAAGTAATTGTAAACCAGGGTTTTTAATGTGGGATTTTAATGGGGATTTAACACTAAAATCACAGCATTAAAACTCAGGGTTACATCACTTCTCAGGTGTAGCTCTCCTGTTTGAATATGTATGTTCAGAATTGTCCTACACTCTGCCACAACTCTAAAGAGGGAAGAGGGAAGAAATCATTTCTGAGTCTTGGAACATACATTCAACTAACTACAATACACCTTTGGGTAATTATTTTGCTCACTCAAATGAGAAACTGCATTATACAAATGATAGGGGACATTTTGCATTCTGTCAAATTGTGATATTCAAGTTATACCAAATCTATTGCATGTGTTTTAAATATGTATTTAATCTATTTTTTAAAATAACTTATCTTCACTTTTTGCATTGACAAAGGATTCAAGGCAGCTAATAAAATTAAAATGGACTTGAATACCAGCATCAGTAGCTTGATCGTTGTTTGTTTATTAATACAGTTTAAGGCCACACAAATCCCAATTATTATTGGGGGTGGGGGAATATCACCAGACCAAGAAATTCATAAGTGTTCCAAAGATAAAATATACCTCCTGCACAGGGAAGGCACACTGCTTAATTACTTAATGGGACCCGAAATACATCCACTTTGCCCAGTCTCGCTGGATGATCAGAAACAACTGGAGATAATTGGTTGCTTAAACACTCAGGCCTATGCCATGAAAAGCTTTATGGGTGAGAAGCAGCCCCCACAATTAAACAATTTTCTTTTTAAAAAAATGGCAGTGTTGCAAAGATTCCAGTACCTGAGTCCCAAGAGCAAAATCAACAGGCAAGTGTCCAACCGCAGCACAGAGAGCAACTTTCCAGCACCAGTATGGTTTCAAGATGGATGAAATAGGCCCACAGATGTCTCCATCCAGCCTGGCAATGCTGCCATGTCACCGGAAGTCTCCAGCTCCTTTTCAGGGACCTCTTCACTGTCCCCCACACTGGACAAAAGCATCCAAAGAGTTAAATCAACTACCCTGACCAAATGTCCTGACCAATGAGACAACAGAAAGCCCTCTAAGTCTCAGATAGACACACACCTCACAAAGCTGGCAATCCTGGAGTAACCAGCCACACATTGCCAGTTGATGGCTGAACCTTGCTTGATCTTCCCAACTGTAGCTCACCACATATTCAGCTGGCAGGGAAACCAAGCCATGCTCAGCTTTAGACCTCAGGCCACTCTTTCAATAGCTCTCCAGCATGCTCCCTGCTCACCTCCACAAAGTGGCTGCAGTCCAGTGAAAACCCAGCATGGTCCCTGGCATTACATGCTGGTTTCCAACCCATCTCCTTAGTCTTTCTGACTATCCATACTGATAGTCCCAAAGGTGCTTCTTCCCAAGCTTGGATGAGAAGCAAAACATCTTCAGAGAAAAAAAACAAAGTCCAGTTGCCTCTTGAAAAAGCACCTTTGGGACAACCATGTCCTGGATGACTGGGAATCTCCATAGACATCCATATTGATAGTTACAAAAGAAAGGAAGCTATATGTGCACGAGGATTCAAGCACTATGGTTCTAAAGAGCTTGTTCTTTACTGGTTTCTCTGCATACCACAGCACTCCAGCATGTTCCTGGTGGTGCTTTTGATTAGAGCAGGATATTGGCTAGGCCTCTTTAACTAAAGAAGGTGACCCAGATTGTATAGTTTGAGAACTGCAAGGAAGGTTGGGGAATGGCCAGCTGCTCTTCAGGCAAGACTGTCTATGAGGCTGATCTTACTGCCAGTTTTGTTCAAAGTCGAGATGCTCTGGTTGAACAGATTTATTAACAGATTTATTAAAGCATTTGTAGTGAAGACAGACTGAATTATATTTTAAGTAATCCTTAAATACAATAGGATAGAATTATGGCAAGTACTCTTAAAAGTAATTTAGATCTCAATATTTGTAAAAATCTAGATTATGCCTTGAGCTTTAATAAAGTTCAGTTCAATTCAGGCATTGCCTAACTTCTGGGTGGCTAACTTTGACTGGCTCACACTGAAGACAGAGAAATACAGTTAAAAAGAAGAAGAAAAGAAAACACAGGATGGCAAAAACACCAGGGCCTAAACAAACATCTCCAAAGATCACCCCTTAACTACCTCAGCTCAAGGCATGGCAGAAGAGCTAAGTCTTTAAAGCTTTCTGGAATTCCAACATAATGGAGCTGCATAGATTTCCTGGGGAGCCTCATTCTAGAGTGCAGGTGTTATAACAGGAAAGTATGCTTCCAATGTCCTGATAGATGGCATTAATTTAATTGATCAGATGAACCCAGAGTACATCAAACTTATTGAATCAAATCAGCCAGGCCAATGCTTGGTGAGACAGCCAATCCCTCAAGTAACCAAGCATTGTGCCACGTAGGGGTTTATAGGTCATGACTAGCCCCTTGGATTGCACTCAAAGGCATATGGGCTACCAGTGCAGCTCACAAAGCAGGGATGTCACATGAGCATACCAAAACGCACCCAACACTGCCTGCACTACTGCTTTCTATACCAGATGAAGCTTCCAAGTGGTCCTCAAGGGCAGCCCCATGATTACTGAATTGCTGCAATCAAGCCATGAAGTGACTGAAGGGTGTCCCAAATGCAGGCAAATATGTTAATGCATTGAAATTCAATTTTCAGATTTCAATTAATAGTAGAAATAGTCTTGCAAAGAAGTGCTGCCAGTTCAACAGCAAAAATGAAACCACTATATTGAAGTAAAATAAAAGTCTTTCCAAAGTTGTTCTTTCCCTGCTTCTTCTTCTTCTTCCGGGGCTGGATATCCAAAGGGATTCTGGAGTTGAAACAGGAAAGTTTAATGCCAACCCATATTATGAAATGCCTAGATATTAATGACTCTAGAAGATGCAGTTTCCACAAATGTTCAAGGTCCATTTGGAAAGTCATACCACCCTGTAGCTTTTATTGAAGACTGATATTTTGGGGAGTGAAAGAGAACAAACACCATGCTTTCTCAACCACAGCAAGCTATGCCTCGTTCTCTGGTATTCTCACACTGAATTGACAATGTGATTCCACCTAGCAGAGGGGTGGAACCTATTGTAATTTCCAGAGCGAGTTGCACAAATGTATCTAGAAAATGAGAGCAGCCTGATTTTGACATCTTCAAGAGACTGGATGCCTTTTTATCTCCCCCCCCACTCCCCTACTCCTTTTCCTCAGTACATAGACATATATTGTAATTCTTTGAATATCATGACTAATTCATAATGTGGAAATTAAATAGCAGCCAGCCAAATATTCATCTTTGTCGGCTATGTATTTGGGAATTAATGTTTTTAATATGACTAATCTCCTGAGCTTTGTGTACTGATGTACTCTCACAACAGGTATCAGCGATCAGCTGCTCCAGGCCTAATTCTCATTGATGTCCTGGTGACCTGTCTCTGAACTGTACCACTTCAGATTATAGGTGGGGGTTTATGTAATTAATTGACCCATGAAATTTTTGTCATCATGGCTTTATTCCTTTCGAATAAAACTTCTCAGGGAAAACCCTTCTCATTCAACATGTTAGTCTTCTATTATTTGAGAGAAAGGGCTACCTCAGAATGCCTTTGGAAATACATTGGCACTGGCAATGAGTGTGGGTCATTTTTATAGAAATGCTGACATTTTCCGTACTCTTTTATTGATATTTGTGCTGGTAAACGGTTACTGTTGCTCAGAAACACCGTTTGCCATTTTGAGCCAATCATACTGATGAGCTACATAAATCTTACAAATAAATAAAACACTGCACTTTACTCGAATGTTTCTCAGTTGAAATTAATCTTTGGGACTAGTACCTGAAATCTGTAGTGGTCGCTGCAGCGAAAAAATGATTTCAATGAGAATTGGGAAATTAAAAGGGAAGAGAATTATGAGCTGTTTCCAATGAAGAATTTAATCTTTCTTTCAGCTGAATAGAACTAGAACAGAACAGAATAGAATAGAATAAAATAACAGAGTTGGTAGGAATAGAATAGAACAGAATAACAGAGTTGGAAGGGACCTTGGAGGTCTTCTAGTCCAACCCCCTGCTTAGGCAGGAAACCCTACACCACTGCAGACAAATGATTATACAACATCTTTTTAAAAACTTCCAGTGTTGGAGCATTACAACTTCTGGAGGCAAGTTGTTCCACTGATTAATTGTTCTAACTGTTAAGTTTGCATGAAGAGTCAGACGCAGAGTGCTTCAGTGAAGAGTTTATTAGTGACTACAGCTCATAACAGACCCGATTTGGCTGGGCTGCGGCTGCTACTTATAGCCAGCAGCCGCAGTTGCCAGCCAATCAGAGTGCAGGATTTTCCCGCACTTTTTAAACCAATCATTTCTGACATTTTACAAGAACAGTTCAAACTAAACCAATGGCATTCAAACCTGCATACATAACACCCCTCCCCACTAGGTTCAGTCCATACTCAAACCCCAACCTATCTAATGTATTCTTTTAAATAGGTGGGGCTCTTACGTGTATGTTGAGACCTTTGTGGTTCAGAAGTTTTAATGTTCTCACCCAGTGAGAGAGGAAATGTGTCTGTTGACATTTCCCTACTCGGGCTTCCAGTGAAAGAAGACCCTGTTTGATTGTTACAATCTGGTCTCTCCTCCCAACCCATCTCCAGCCCAATGTCAGCACCCAAGTCAGGTAGTGATGTGCAATCTTCCACTTGTAAGGATGGATTTTGGCATTGTGACAGGTTTTGGGATGGTTCCTGTTAATGGCTCGTTACACATGAGGTTGATTCTTGCTTGCTGATTATCCTCATGCTCCTCCCCTCCCCCTAGAAAGGCATTAGGTATGGGAACTAGAGAGGAACAATTGCGATGTTCCTGAGGTAATCTGGATCTAAGCTGATCAATGTGCCTGCTCCAGAGGACTCCATCCTCTGTTTGCACCCTGTAAGAACGAGGGCCTGTGATTTGAGTTATTTCAGCAGGAATCCATGAAGGTTCACCCATAAGGTTCTTAGCATAAACAGAATCACCCACACTGAACATGCGAACTTTGCTAATGGAATCTAGTGGTGCGTTGGGTGCGTAAGTGGGATGAAGGCGGTCAAGGGAAGACCTAAGTTTCCTACCATCAACAACTCTGCTGGGGATAAGTTAGTTGATGGGTTAGGAGTGATGTGCTGAACACTAAGAAGTTTTTCAACTTTCTCAATGATGTCCCCAGGACCCAATTGCTGAAGCTTTTCCTTGGTAAAACGTGCCATTCGTTCAGCCCGGCCGTTAGCCGAAGGATGCCCAGGGGCTGTCAAGGCATGTCTGATACCCTGTTGTGCTAGATATGATTCAAAAAGGTTGGATGTAAATTGAGGGCCATTGTCAGAGACAAGAACATCAGGTAACCCGTGGGTTACAAAAAGCTTTTTAAGCTACTTGATGACAGCATCAGTTGTGGTGGATGCCATAGGGATGACCTCTAGCCATTTGGAATATGCATCTACTATAATAAGGAAGGTGTGCCCTCTGGTAGGGCCAGCGAAATCAATGTGAATCCTAGACCATGGGCCCCTAGGACATTCCCATTCCTGTGTGGGGGAGAGGTGGGGCAGGCCTGACTACCTGACAGTTGAGACAAGATGCAACCCAGTTTTCAACCATTTTGTCAATACCTGGCCACCATACATAACTCCTGGCCAATCCCTTCATCCTTACAATACCTGGATGACCCTCATGTAACATTTCCAAAACCTCTTTTTGCAGTTTTGCAGGAATAACCACCCTGTTACCCCACAAAATACATCCTCTTAATACAGATAATTCAGTTTGCCTGTATTTAAAAGGTTGGGCAAGGTGAGGTAAATCTTGAAAAGGCCAACCTTTCTTAATCCAGCCTATAACAGGAGCCAATAAAGTGTCTTTGGCAGTCTCTCTGGCAATTTCAGCAGCGTGTACTGGAAGCTTGGCAACAGTTTCTAGGAAAAGGTGTAGCCTCAGGTTCAAAGTCCTCAGTGTGAAACGGAGTGGGCAGCGACTCAAAGCAACAGCATGGCCAATGTCTTTGCCAGGCTTGTATGAATAAGCAGCAAAATTCAGTCCACCTCAGCATTCTTGGTGACAGGATAGTGGGTGTAGGTTTGTCTCCTGCCACAATGCCTAACAAGGTTTGTGATCTGTGACAATGGTAAATGTCTCCCATATAGATACTCATGGAATTTCTTGACAGCTGCAACAATTGCCAATGCTTCCTTGTCCAATTGGCTGTAATTCCTCTCTGCTTTGGTCAAAGTGCGAGAGTAAAATGCAATAGGGGCTTCCCTCCCGCTGGGAAGCCTGTGGCTCAAACCCCCACTCCAAAGGGGATGCATCACAAGTCAGTACAACAGGCAAATTCTCAGAGAACTGTATCAGTACAGCATCAGACGTGATTAGTCTTTTAATATTGTTAGATGCTGATTGTTCCTTCCTGCCCCAGACCCAAACAGTCTTTTTGTCAAGTAATCTGTGTAATGGTTCTGCAATGGTTGCCTTCTGAGGTAGGAACATGTGATAAAGTTAATAAGTCCAAGGAAAGCTTGCAAATCTGTTTTGCATTTTGGCCTAGGGGCTTCTTTGATTGCTTGAACCTTGGCATCTGTAGGGTGGATGCCATGCTTGTCAATCATATAGCCCAAGAACTCAACCTGTCAGTTCTAAGAGTGCATTTTTCTTCCTTGACTTTTAACCCGGCTTTCTGAATCTGGTAAGGACTTCTCTGAGTCTCTTGTAATTGAGTGTCATTTTCAGCAGAGATTAACACATCATCAAAGTAAGGCACTACCTCTGGCAGTCCTTGGAGCATCCTTTCCATAAGGCTTTGGAAGATGCCTGGTGCCACGCTTACTCCAAACTGTAACCTTTTACATTTGAAGGCACCTCTATGAGTCACAATGGTTTGGGCCTCTGCAGTGGCATCATCAACTGTTAGTTGTTGATATGCCTGGGCCAGATCCAATTTGGCAAAGACTGTACCCCTGCCAAGTGAATGTAATAAATGATGCACCACTGGAACTGGATATGCCTCTGTTGAAGCATATGGTTCAATGTCCCCTTATAGTCTCCACAGATTCTTACTGACCCATCAGTCTTGACTGGTGTGACTATGGGTGTCTCCCATCTGGAGTGGTCAGTGGGCTCTAAAACTCCTTGAGCTATTAGTTTATCTAATTGTGCATCAATTTTTTCCTTTAAGGCAAATGGGACCCTTCTGGGCTTTACGAATTGAGGCACCTTGGGATCTAGGTTGAAAGTGATAGGGGTCCCCATATACTTGCCCAATCCGTCGCTGAAGACCTCTGGAAACCCAGACTTCAAGACCTCCTCCCATTCAGTATTGCTCACGTGATTGATGCCAGTCACCTCGATGCATAATGGATTGAATCACTCAAGTCCCAGCAAGCTTGGGCGATCCTTGTCCACGATGGTCAGGGGCAAACGTTTGGTGCGGCCTTTGAACTTCACGTTGAATTCTCTTGTTCCAACTACTGGAATCTTGTTCCCTTGGTAGTCTTTAAGAGTTAGTGCTTGCTTCTGGAAATGTTTCTTCTGAATGTTTGGGAGTAGTCTGAATAGTGTCCCATGACACCATAGATAAATAGGAGCCTGAGTCCACTTCCATTTGGCAAGGCCTTCCTTCAATTAGTACCTTCACATGTACTTTTCTGCTTCTTAAGGGTGAAGAATGACCAATGGTAACTGTTTGATGAGTTTCATTCTTCCCATTTACTTCTGTGCTTTGCCCCATTTTCTCACTGAAGTTGTTAGGCTTGAATTCTTTATCAGGAAACTTTCTTCTGTGGGGTGGAGTTCTGGATGATTTGCAGACTCTTGCTAGTGCCCTCTTTTTCACTACGGAGGCAGATGGTATCAAGAAACTTGCATTCAGTGCGGGGGTGGCTTCCCCCACAACCTCTGCAGTAAAAATCTTGCCTCTTTCTTCCCGGTCTTTCTTTTCCTCTCCATTCTGAGTCTATAAATTCCTTGCTCCACCTCACTACAGTCTGACTCAGAATCTATTTGCTCGCAATGAGTTGTTGTGGACTTTTCCACATCAGGATGGCTTGAGGCCTTGTTAATTTTCTTCATGGCTGCTGCTGAGGACTTGGTGGCTTCTGCTGAAGAGGCTCTTCTATTGCTTCCTTCAGCGTGATCTTAGGTCTCATTAATAACTTGCTCTGTAATACCTTGTCTTTAAGGCCTAGAACAAATCGATCGCGCATGGCCTCTTCTAAGTTGTTAAATTCACATGCACCCCCAATGTCCCTTAAACTTGCCACGATCATTTCATTTTACATTTCTTTCCCTTGATCATGACGGTAAAACTCGTGTCTCTTAATGAGGCACGATACTTGTGGCGCATAATGGGCTCTTAACAGCTTTTCTAAGTCGGGCCAGTCCATTACCTTCATGTCTGCAGCTCCCACCAATGCCTTTACCATCTTGAAAACTGCCGGACCACAGTGTGTAAGAAAGACCACCCTATTCCGCTTCTCGGAAATGTCGGCGAGATCGTTTCCCTCCAAATACATTTGGAAACGATCCGCATACGAGTCCCAGTCTCTTGCAGTCGGATCGAACGGGGCTGGGGGGGTGTTCAGCGCAGCCATCTCTCTCAGCTTGTTTTCCGTGTCGTCTTCTCTTCAGGAAGGATCCCACCTTCGTCACCAGTGTTAAGTTTGCATGAAGAGTCAGACACGGAGTGCTTCAGTGAAGAGTTTATTAGTGACTACAGCTCATAACGGACCCGATTTGGCTGGGCTGTGCTGCTACTTATAGCCAGCAGCGCGGTTGCCAGCCAATCAGAGTGCAGGATTTTCCGCACTTTTTAAACCAATCATTTCTGACATTTTACAAGAACAGTTCAAACTAAACCAATGACATTCAAACCTGCATACATAACACTAACTGTCGGAAATTTCTCCTTAGTTCTAGGCTGCTTCTCTCCTTGATTAGTTTCCACCCATTGCTTCTTGTCCTGCCCTCAGGTGCTTTGCAGAATAGCTTCTTTGTGGAAGCTCCTCAATTATTAGAACATGTCATCCCTAGTCCTTCTTTTCATCAAACTAGACATACCCAATTCCAGCAACTGTTCTTTATATGTTTTAGACCCCAGCCCCCTAATCATCTTTGTTGCTCTTATCTGCACTCTTTCTAGAGTCTCAACATCTTTTTTATATCGTGGCGACCAAAACTGGATGCAGTATTCCAAGTGTGGCCTTACCAAGGCATTATAACGTGGTATTAAAACTTCACTTGATCTTGATTCTATCCCTCTGTTATGCAACTTAGGATTGCATTAGCTTATTTGGCTGCTGCAGCACACTGCTGGCTCATATTTAAATGGTTGTCCACTGGGACTCTGAGATCCCTCTCACAGTTACTACTATTGAGCAAGGTACCACATACACCAGTGGTGGCTAACCTTTTTGGGCTCCTGCGCCAAAAATTGTGTGAGTGCTTGCACGCTGTCTTGCGTGCCAGCACCCAGAAGGCAATGTGCACCCCCCACGCTTCCTACACATGTGCTGCAATCCCCCCATCCCCTCCTACCTGCACTGCACCTCACAGCTGATTTTTGGCCAGTTTGAGGCCTTTTCAGTCTCTCAAAGACTTGAGGAGGCTTCTTCAGGCTTCCATCTTTGTAGGCAAATCTAGCCCCATTTCATCATGTCCTGTTCTTCCGAAAACACCTATAAGTGACGAACGGGCTAGATTTCAGCCTACAAAGCTTGTAGAAGCCTGAAGAAGCCTTCCTCAAGCCTTTGGGAGGCCGAAAAAGGGCTTAAACCAGCCGAAAATCAGCTGTGAGGCGCACACATGCGCAGTGAGGTAAGTTTGCCTGCAGCTCGCATGCTAGCACAAATGGCTCTGCATGCCACCTGTGGCACTCCTGCCATAGGGTCGCCATCACGGACATACTGTACCTGTGCATTTTGTTTTCTTGCCTAAATGTAGAACCTAACTTTTTTTCACCATTGAATTTCATTTTGTTGATAGCTAACTAGAAGATGGCTGGTTAGATTCATGCGTGGTTAAAAGAAATACTTTAGTAGAAAAGAGATCACTGAAGATAACTCAGCATCTCATGGCTATAAAAATGAGGAATTTTGCTCTTTCTATTGCTGTGGCACAACTACTATGCCTCCTAAAGCATAATAAATTGGCTCCTTGCTTAGTTTTTTCTGAAACAATGCATCACATGTAATTCCATTTATGGAAAAGCAGAACTGATGAAAACTAGATTGTGTATTTGTAATTCCTTCAAAGGTCATAAGGAAGGTGGGGTTAGTCCCAAAATAATTTCTGTTTTGTTGGCTAGACCCAGGGTAAGACAGACACGTGCATTGACTTTGATAAGGCAATGCAACAGTCACTCTCCCCAAAATGTTGCCTTACATCCTCCTCTTTATATAATACTGTGGTTTTATGTAACTGTGGATAAATATTCAGGAAGAAGAAGGAACAGGAGGGTTCATTAACAACATAGATGAGGAATAGAAGGGGAACTTACCAAATTTGCAGATGATACTAAGCTGGCAGGAATAGCTAACATCCAGGAAGATAGGCTGAAGATCCAGGTGGATCTTGACAGACTAGAACACTGGGCCATATCTAACAAAATGAAATTCAATGTAGAGAAAAGTAAAGTCCTACACTTAGGCAAGAAAAACCAAAAGTACACATATAGACTGGGTGAAACCAGGCTTCATAGCAGTAACTATGAGAGGGATCTTGGAGTCTTAGTGGAGAACCAGCTAAATATGAGCCAGCAATGTGCAGCCGCCGCCAAAAAAGCTAATGCACTCCTGTTGCATTAACAGAGGGATACAATCAAGATCAATGAGGTACTAATACCACTCTATAAAGCCTTAGTAAGACCACACCTAGAGTACTGCATCCATTGGTCACCATTGGTCACCACACTATTAAAAAGACGTTGAGACTCTAGAAAAAGTGCAGAGAAGAACAACAGGATGATTAGGGGACTGGAGACTAAAACATATGAAGAACGGTTACAGGAACTGGGCCTGGCTAGTCTAGTGAAGAGAAGGACCAGGGGAGACATGACAGCAGTGTTCCAATATTTGAGGGGCTGCCACAGAGAGGAAGGGGTCAAGCTATTTTCTAAAGCACCCAAAGGCCAGACAAGGAATAATGGATGGGAACTGAACAAGGAGAGATTTAACCTGGAAATAAGGAGAAACTTTCTGACAGTGAGAACAATCAACCAATGGAACAGAAGTTGCCCTCGGAAGTTGTGGGAGTGCCATCACTTGAGATTTTCAAGAAGAGATTGGACTCCCATCCAATGGTGTAGGGTCTCCTGTTTGGGCAGGGGGTTGGACTAGATGACCTACAAAGTCCCTTCCAACTCTGATTATCTGTTATCTGGGTCTATCTAGAAATATACAAGCAGGATGCACTGATGTCCCCTCAGGAATGTACATGTGCTAAAATCCAAGAGCTTAATCAAAGAGGTAATCAGTAATTAGTTTAGCTAATTCTGTGTGATTATTTTCCCTATTGTTAATGAAATTTGTCTTTGGCTTTCTTGGTTTTAGAAGGGAATGTTAGTCTTTTCACTTGTGCAAGACCACGTGATCATATAGTTATCTTTTGTGTTTCATGATTTTTAAATTCAGTATTTCTAAGCCATGCTAGGAAGAATTGAAATCACTGTCCTTTCTATTTCCTAGAGCTGTGCTGAAGGGCCAAATCTGGAGTACAAATGTCTCCAACTTGACAAACTAGGAAGGTGAAGATGATATTTTACCAAGCTCATTCGAAGAAGGAATCCACCTGAGAGATGTTAAATCAGTGTTCACCAACTTGGGCAGCTTCAAAATGTGTGGACTTCAACTCCCAGAATTCCTCAGCCAGCATGGCCTTTCTTAAGAATTGTAGGAAGAGGATTCCTTCTTTATGCACCGTTAGGCTGGAGATCTGCAGGAAATCATAAGGAGTCCTCTCATGCTAGAAATCCTCAAGACACAAGAGGGATTCCTATAATTTTAACAAATGCTATGATTGTTGTAGTTGGCCAGTAACAATGATAAAGTTCTGGGAATTCAAGTCCACACATCTCAAAGTTGACCAGGTTGGGCAACACTGTTTTACATTACCCATACCTCTTCCCCATTTTATAGGAGACTGAAAAATAGTGGCCATTATTATGTCATTATTGTCTAAGTCTATAATATTTGGGGTACTTAGAATTTGGAAAAAAATATTATGAAAAAAGAGTAAAAATATTATCCATTACCCTTTCAGTTGCTAGATGCACTGTGTATAGAAAAACTAACTGCTTTCAATTTGCAGTGTTACCCTTGTCCCATCACTCTGAGATCAAAGAGGATATTGTCTTCTGCCCTTCCCCTCTCCTCCCAACACTTCTGAATACTGGCTGCTATCTGTCTTCTAAAGCAACAAAAGAACACTATGTTAATATACTGGCCAGCCCTGGGCTAGAACAAAGGGAGAGCATTTAGAATTAGGGCTCTGGGATAACCCCGATGTTGCTGCCTGGTTGGGGGCTGGCTGGCATTGAGAATGGAAAGCCTGGTGTGGAGAAGAGCTGAAAATGAGACAAGAGGGCAGCCTCGTTACCTCCGCCCCTAAAAGTGGAATTCCCCCTCCCCCACCCACACACACACTGTTTTTCTCTGGTTGATTTATTTATTTATTCATTTATATGCCGCCCTTCTCCCGAGACTCAGGGCGCTTACAATTTTTGGAGCACAACCCAATGCGCTCAGCAATAGCCTTCATTCCATTGTATATGCCTGCTTATTACTAGGCTTTTTTCGCCCCTCCCCCCAGCTGCATTTTTTAAAGTCAGCTTATTGCCCCAACAATCTTGGGTCCTCATTTACCTACCCTGGGAGGATGGAAGGCTGAGTCAACCTTGCCTGGTGGGATTCGAGCCTGCACTAATTGCAGGCAGCGGGAACTAAGTGTTAGGTGTTTAACAGCCTGCACCACCAAGGCTCTTGGTTAAAACAGGTTTTCAGGTTTAGGGAAGGGTACAGAAAATTTTCCCCTCCCCATGTGCTGGCATATGACCATGGGACAAATACTCATATCCAGGCAATCTTGTCACTCTGCAAATCTTGGGCTTAATCTCCTGCTTCTAATGGGTAGAATCATACATTTATTTCACATGGCACTCTTGAAGTTTCTAGACCAATACTTGAATACAGCTCATCAGTTTGGAACCCACATTACGTGATCTGATATTAATACAGTTGAGAGAGTCCAGAAATATTTCTCACAAGAAGAGTTCTCTACTCCTCTACTCTTGCAGAATACCTTATGCCACCAGACTAGAAATTTCTAGACCTAGAA